>JAXIVJ010002134.1:90000-117157 GCA_036785665.1 Chirona hameri | reverse complement strand
ATGTATACATATATACATATATACATATATACATATATACATATATACATATATACATATATACATATATACATATATACATATATACATATATATACATATATACATTTATACATTTATACATTTATACATTTATACATTTATACATTTATACATTTATACATTTATACATTTATACATTTATACATTTATACATTTATACATTTATACATTTATACATTTATACATTTATACATTTATACATTTATACATTTATACATTTATACATTTATACATATATACATATATACATATATACTATAATACATATATCACGTATACACGTATACACGTATACACGTATACACGTATACACGTATACACGTATCTATCTATCTATCTATCTATCTATGTATATATTTATATATGTATACATATAATGTATCTGTGTGTGTGTATGTATGTATTAGGACAAGCCATAATTGATGTGGATGTCTTTTAACAAAGTACCATGTGGA
Source organism: Chirona hameri (assembly GCA_036785665.1). Lineage (NCBI taxonomy): Eukaryota > Metazoa > Arthropoda > Thecostraca > Balanomorpha > Balanidae > Chirona > Chirona hameri. The sequence goes on along the minus strand of JAXIVJ010002134.1, from coordinate 116,660 downwards.
ACATTGCAGTAAAGCACGTGCAGCGAGTGCCATTGAATGATTATATCGGCAACTGCTCCCACGCCGTGCCCACTGCCCAGTTATACTTCAGTATTCAGTATCCAGTTGACTACAAATATAATCGATAATAAAATACGATAAATATTGAGAGAAAAATATAGCTGTCTGTTTGCACTGATTTACTGTATGCCTCCTTCTTTTCCAGATGGCATAATTACTGATCGCTGTATCCAGGATAGAAAAATGTCAGATGTACAGCTTCTGTTCTTTGACACATTTGCCCACGATACTGGCACAGTGAGTATACTTCGTGACCACAGCATCTGCACATTTGCTCATGTAACAAATGTAGTATTTAGTATAGTAGTATGGTAGTATGCAGCATGCACCCAGATCATAAGGCAAATTTGCAGTGCTTTTCTATATACCAGAAACAGGCAAATAATGTGTATTTAAACTTTATTTTGACGCATTCTCCTTACTTGTTTCCAAATAAGTTATATAAGTGGCCTGGCAACATCATTTCAAAAGACGTTACCTACTAGTTATTGCAGTAGTCCAGGATCTCTGGATTCATAGACTATCTTTTTGTCGCCATTAATATGACACTTAGCACTTACCCACGATACAATGTATGAGACGGTCCACTAGCAGCGTCTGCCACCGAACTGCGTGCCAGCGGCGACGTCTGTTCTACGCCCGGTGACCTGTGCTGAGTGGGTGACGTCTGTTCCACGCCCGGTGACCTGTGCTGAGTGGGTGACGTCTGTTCCACGCCCGGTGACCTGTGCTGAGTGGGCGACGTCTGTTCCACGCCCGGTGACCTGTGCTGAGTTGGTGACGTCTGTTCTACGCCCGGTGACCTGTGCTGAGTGGGTGACGTCTGTTCCACGCCCGGTGACCTGTGCTGAGTGGGTGACGTCTGTTCACGCCCGGTGATCTGTGCTGAGTGGGTGACGTCTGTTCTACGCCCGGTGACCTGTGCTGAGTGAGCGTCCGTGCCGGCGCAGGACCTGAACCTGGACCTGGTGAATTTCAACCGTGAGGTCTACATCAGTGAGGTGCGCATCATTCCGCTGGGAGCGCGCGTGCGGGCCGACTTTCCCGGCGGCGACCGGCTCGGAGCCACCAACCCGTCCGAGTTCACCCTTGACTTCTTCGTCAATGACCTCAGCAAGCCCGGCGTGTCGGCCTTCCAGAAGCTCGGCAGCATCAACTATGATCAGAAGGGCAAGATACAACTCGAGTTTGACAACAAAGTAAGTGATATACTAATGTCTAATGTTGATAAGATGGATCTGTCCTACCAGTCGTGGTTTAGCATGCAAATATTTTATAGCGTGTTAATGAATATCCCTAGAGTCTCAACTGTACCAAAATAGTTGTCTCTCTGATGTCAATTTACTTTACTTGCCTTTTTCTATGTCCTTCTAATAAAGGGAATGTTTCACCTTTCTGAAAGTTGTCAAATATTTGCTGGTTGGAGTCGAAAATATGAAGTAAGTGCTACTGAAAACGATAGTTAATTTTTTCTCTCGAAAAGTCACTTAACTTTCTACAAATTAAGTTTTAAATTTGAGATGATGACGTCATTATTGAGCTATAGAGAGGTTATAGAGAAAACCTTTAGCTGCCAACATATCATGAGGATGTTTCTTCGGGGTGTTGCCTTTGCATCGGCACCCCTGGTTTGACACAATCGTTTCCAGACAATTCTGGCGACTTAAAAGCAAACATTGTGGAACTGTGTCTTCTCCCGCACAGAACACAATGACGAGTGCGATGCATTGCGATAGCTCAATATTTATTTAAAAGCAATCAGTCGCATAACTAAAGGCTGAAACACAGCACCCTCGCGTTCAAATCGCGTCTCGCAACTCCCATTGAAATACACGTAACTTTTTCCGCGCGCGTATCGCCCTGCATCCGCTCAGAAATCGCGCCCAGTCCCGCTCCAGAATCGCGTTGGAATCGGGGGTCTCGCGCCGACAGCTATATTGGAAGCGATTTGCCGGCGGAAGAGTTGACTCTAGGTCAACTTTTCCGCACGATACTTGCGAGACGGACGCGAGATGGCATCAGCTGGCGTCGGCCTTGAGTTTTGTGCGGCAAATAAACAACATATTGTTATCAATTTGGTTAACGGTTTGAATCAAGACGTTGGCAAATTTGATCTCAAGGTTCTCCACAATAAATATGGAGTAAGTACCGGTAAGTAAGTAAGTCACGTGCGAAAGCTATAGCTGCCAACTTAACCCCCCCCCCCCCCCCCCAACAATACAATCTCCGGAATGGGAAGAAAACTCAAATGCTAAAGCATGTGAATTTCCTTCTATGTATTCCTCCGATTCCAGAGCGATCTCCAGGCGATTCATGAGTGAACCACGATTTGCACGCGGGACGCGATTCGCATGAGATCGCGTCCCATGGCGCGAGGAGCGATTTCCTTCCGGGACGCGATTTTCCCGCGAGTGCTGTGTTTCAGCCTTAACCCGCGAGTTACTGGGGTATATTTCATAACGCGACGTACGGGGGGCTATTTTTCCCCTTCGGATCTCCGGAACTACTGAACCGAATGTAAAAATTAAAACGACATTCGATAGCCCTGGGAAATTTATCGTGGGAAACATAATATTGTTGACCTCGGGGTCACCGATGACGTCACATGTCAGGTCAAGTACAAAGTGTTTGACCGTGTCAGAAGGTCTCGATGGATGGAATTGTCGCGCAAAATTGCTATATTAAACGCATAAGCTGTCGATAAATCGGTATGATTCGTGTGTCTGACACTTCTAAGTACCGTTCTAAGCTGTTTATGACCTTGGGTCAGGTCAAGTTCATCCGAGGTCACGAAGTCAAACTGCAGATTATGGTCATTAGGCTTTGTAACACATGTCTATGGGTTTGTTTTTCGTCTAAAACGTGTAAAATGACCTTAGAACATTGTTTGTTCCATATAAATAGAAGTAAAAAGCAAAAATGGAAATGCGTTGTTATGCATAGTAATTAGTAATGTTGTGAGAGGTGGTCGATTCTTGTCATTTATAGGTCATAACTCAGTCATTTTTGAAGATATCGACTTCAAATTTGGTACACATATTCACCGCAGACGTCTCGATCACATATATTCCGGTTTTTGGATAATTCGGATTTTTTCTTGAACATTTTGTAAGAACACAAAAGAATGTATTTGGATTTCTAAAAAATTTGAATACAAAAAAACTCAAATCTGAGATACCAGTTTGATAGCCCGGTGTATTGTCAGTAATTTGATTTAAGACAATTGAGTTTATCTCAAAACATCGTACTTTTGACAGCGTTTTCCGCAAACCATTATTTTGCAACAAAAACCGAAGAACATGAAGTGACTGACGTCATTACCGGTTGACCTATCACAACCTCATATTTTTCCTTTTGCCAACATGTGTATAAAGACATAAAGACATAAAAGAAAAGTGCAACAAAGAGCCTCTTGGGCCCATCGAGGTTGCACCCCCCCCCCCCCCCCCCCCATCCCCCCCCCCCCCTCCACCAGTCTCGCCCCTTCAAATCACCTTACTCTACCTGCATAAAAGAAGGCTAATCCCACGAGTATTTATGAACTAATCCCTTCTCTGTAAAGTATTTATCTAATCTAATTTTGAAGGAAGCAAGTGTCACTGCATCAGCGACATCCCCTGGTAGCATATTCCAATGTCCTACAACCCTTCTACTGAAAAATGACTGTCGTAGCCTAGTCCCTACTTTGTTTCATAATGAGTTTATGCTGATGACCTCTACCTCGATTTTCCCTATTGAACTCAAACATACCCTTTAAATTTCCAGAATGCTGACTATTTACAAATTTGAAGACTTCAATTAGATCTCCTCTTAGCCTTCTATATCTAAGTGAAAACATACCAAATTTCCTTAATCTATCTTCATAAGGTAAACTACCAAGACAATTAATCATTTTTGTTGCCCTTTTTTGAACTCTTTCTAACAACCAGCAATCTTTCTCATGTGTTGGAGACCAGGCTTGTACACAATACTCCAAATGTGGTCTAACGTATGCACAATACAGTTTTGTTATTACCTTTTCACTCTTGTAGGAAACATTTCTGTTAATGGCCCCTAGCATTCTAAGTGCCTTTTTCCTAGCTTCTACAACCTGGTCTGACGCTGATAGTCTATTGTTTACCACGACACCTAAATCTCTTTCCTTTTCAATCTGCTCCATTTTCTGCCCACCCATTTCATACCTATGTTTACTGCTAACCCGTCCAGCGTGCATAATCTTACATTTACTCAAATTGAATTTCATCTGCCATGCTTCAGACCACTCAACTAGCTTGTCCAGATCTGATTGAAAAACATCCTGATCATGTTTTCCTCTAATAATCCTGACAACTTTTAGATCGTCTGCAAATTTCAAGACTTTGCTGTCTATACTGTTCTCAATTGCATTCACAAATATTATAAAAAGCAATGGGCCCAGGACTGAGCCCTGTGGAACCCCACTGAGAACCTCCTTCCATTGTGATTGGCACCCATTCAATATAACCCTTTGCTGGCGTCCTGAAAGCCACGTTTTCTATCCAATCCAGAATCTTGCCCCTGATCCCATGAATTTTAAGTTGCAACCCCAGTCTTGTATGGGGGACTTTGTCAAATGCTTTACTGAAATCAAGAAAAGCTACATCTAGCTGTTTACCCTGATCAACGCTATCTGTTGCAACATCCAAAAACTCCAGAAGATTAGTTAAACAAGAACGGCCCTTCCTAAAGCCATGCTGTGTATCTTTGATGAGTTCATTTTGCTCCAAGAATTCAACAATCTTATCTTTGATGATTGATTCAAGCACCTTGCAGACTAATGAGGTCAGACTAACTGGTCTATAGTTTTCCTCTTTACTTCTATCTCCCTTTTTATGAATAGGAACAACATTTGCTCTTTTCCAATCAAGTGGAATTTTACTATCTGCAAGTGATTTAGAAAATATTATGGCTAATGGAACCGACAACTCCCTTTCAGATTCTCTTAAAAGTCTAGCATGGATTTCATCAGGTCCTTCTGCCTTGTTAGGCCTTACTTTCTTTAGATATTCTAGAACAAGTTCACTACTTATGCCACCTAGCTCTCCTATAGTCTCCTCTGTCTCTAGCTCAGGCTGAAGTGCTGCAATACTACTCTGGTCCTCGATAGTAAAGACAGATTGAAACTGATCATTAAGCACTTCAACCATTTCACTGTCCTTGCTAACTAACACATCATCTACCTTAAATGGACCTATATTTTTGGAAACTGTACTTAACTTATAAAAACTGAAGAACTTCTTACTATCTGCATTACAATGTCTAGCTAAATCAAGTTCCTTTGCCCTTTTAGCTGCTCTGACCTTTTTCTTAACTGAATTTCTTGCATTCTGGTAGGCCTTCTGATTTATATCTAGTGAAGATCCCTTCAAAATGCCAAATGCACTTCTTTTAGCTTGTATAGCACTCCTTACTTCTGGGGTAAGCCAAACTGGATTGCCCTTGGTTCTGTTACGTTTGTGCCTGAGGGGTATATGCCGATTTTGAATTTGGCTTAATCTAGCTTTGAAAACATTCCAGGCCTCACATGCATCTAAACCTGCCAACTCAACGTTCCATTTTATCTGTGCGAGGTCATTTCTAATACCATCAAAATCAGCCCGGCTGAAGTTTGGAACCATAATAAGGTTATCTTTGGGCCTCATTTCTGATGAGATATTGAATTTAACCATATTGTGATCACTGGTTCCTAGACCTGCACAAATACTTATGTCACTAACTAGATCACTGTTGTCTGAGAATACAAGGTCTAGAATGGAGCAATGTCTGGTTGGCTCTGTTACAAACTGATGCATGAAAAGCTCCTCTTCAAAGATTTGCCTATACAACCTACACTCATTTGTTTCCTCTGCTATACTTTCGTATCCTCTTAAGTTAAAATCTCCCATAATAAGACACTGAGCCCGAAAGTTCCTACGTATTTCCTCACAAATATCTTGGTCTGTTTCAGCTTGGGAGTTCCTTGGAAGATTCCCTGGTCTGTAAAATGCACCTATCCTCAACCTTCCTCTGTTTCCTGTACCAATTTTAATGTCAAGCCAGATTGATTCTACTTCTTTTACTTTACTAGAATCATCAACTCTAGTAGTGCAGTACAAGCTATTTACATATACAAACACTCCGCCTCCCTGCCGTGATTCTCTGCAGTATGAGAACATGTTATACCCTTGTAACTCGAAATCCTGTAGCCTATCCCTATTATACCCCTCACTAACCCATGTCTCGGTTACACAAATGATATCAGGCTTTTCAAGGGCAACATAACACTCAAACTCATCAAATTTAGACCTAATACTTTGGGCATTCAGCAACACACATGTGATCTTATACTTTGAGCTGACTCTACTAATTCTGAGGAAATTATGATCTACTGTCCTATTCTGACATGAACTTCTACCAATGCTTACTTCTTGATGCCCTAGTACTAGCGTCCCTGAACCCCCCCTCCTACCTAGTTTCCCTGAATGACACTTCTGTAGGCATCTCCCAAAGCCCTTGCCCCCTCATCCGATAAGTGAAGCCCATCCTTCATATAGTACCTATGCCACTCATAGAACTGATCCCATAAGTCTACATAGCTAAGCCCCATAGCTGAACATAAGTTCTGAACTGAGCTGTTCACAGACAGAGCTCTCGAGTACCACTCCTCACTGGCTCCACAGCGAGGGAGGATGCCAGTCACAATGACCGGTTTCCTGGACTCCTTCAACCTCTGCAGCAGGCTCCGGTACTCCGCTACTATTCTCACACTCTGCCTAGGTCAAAGTAGAATTGATGTGAGAGAAGGTACTGCAAGTTTGGTGACGATACCGGTGTTCGTTTACGAGTTATTGCAAAATAACGGGAGGGGGGCAAAAAATAGCACCCCCCCCCCCCAGTAAGTCGCGGGTTAACCCGCGAGTTACTGGGGGGGGCTATTTTTTGCCCCCCTCCCGTTATTTTGCAATAACTCCTAAACGAACACCCGTATCGTCACCAAACTTGCAGTAACTTCTCTCACATCAATTCTACACATTTTGGCAAAATGAAAAATATGAGGCTATGATAGGTCAACCGGGAATGACGTCAGAGTGACGTCATGTTCTTCGGTTTTTGTTGCAAAATAATGGTTTGCGGAAAACGCTGTCAGAGGTACGATATTTGAGATAAACTAAATTGTATTAAATCAAATTACTGACAATAGACCGGGCTATGAAACTGCTATCTCGGATTTTTGAGTTTTTTTAATTCAAAATTTTGAGAAATCCAAAGACATTTTTTTTGGACAAAATTTTCAAGAAAAAAAACAGAATTATCAAAAAACAGGAATATATGTGATCGAGACGTATGCGGTGAATATGTGTACCAAATTTAAAGTCGATATCTTTAAAATTGACCGAGTTATGACCTTTAAATGACACAAATCGACCACTTCTCACAGCATTACTATGACAAACGCATTTCCATTTTTGCTTTTTACTTCTATTTATATGGAACAAACAATGTTCTAAGGTCATTTTTCGCGTTCTAGACGAAAAACAAACCCATAAACATGTTTTACAACGCCTAATGACCGTAATCTGCAGTTTGACCTCGTGGCCTCGGATGACCTTGACCTGACCCAAGGTCATAAACAGCTTAGAAAGGTACTTAGAAGTGTCAGACACACGAATCATACCGATTTATCAACAGCTTATGCGTTTAATATCGCAATTTTGCGCGACCATTCCATCCATCGAGACCTTTTGACACGGTCAAACATTTTGTACTTGACCTGACCTGTGACGTCATCGGTGACCCCAAGGTCAACAATATTATGTTTCCCTCGATAAATTTCCCAGGGCTATCAAATTCCGTTTGAATTTTTACATTCGGTCCAGTAGTTCCGGAGATCAGAGGGGGGGGGGGGGGGGGGGAATAGCCCCCCCCCCAGTAAGTCGCGTTATGAAATATACCCCAGTAACTCGCGGGTTAAGACTTCAAACAACGTGAAAAACTTCAACTTAGACCGCAACCTATCGCGTTAACCGTTGTTTACATCGTACTCGCCTGGGGGTGACACCGCTTGAGTGCCGTATATGCCGCCTATAGTGCTGACAAAACGTGATTTGACGTCACTGGCGGCTGAGCGTTGCACCAATCAAATTGCAAGATTTCAGCTAGCAACACGGGGGCGCCAACCTCTGACGTCACGCGCAAATTCCAATCAGCTGTTGTACGGTTAAACTATTTATCGGATTGAGCGCGCCGCCGCAGTAGAGCTGCAAATTTAGTGGACACCCAGGCCACCGAGTGGCGGTATTTAACGACCTGAGTACTATTGTTGATTATAATAGCTAAAGAAGCATTATTCAAACTATGTTGTTAAATTATTTTTTTTGGCTTGTGCTAGCATTTCTTTCTGTGAAAAAAGTCAACAAGTGCAAATAACTTCTTACCAAAATAAATACTATTTATTATATAGTATTTATTTATCTCATGAGTCATGTCATACTCATGAGTCATGTCATACTCATGAGTCATGTCATACTCATGAGTCATGTCATACTCATGAGTCATGTCATACTCATGAGTCATGTCATACTCATGAGTCATGTCATACTCATGAGTCATGTCATACTCATGAGTCATGTCATACTCATGAGTCATGTCATACTCATGAACCATGTCATACTCATGAGTCATGTCATACTCATGAGTCATGTCATACTCATGAGTCATGTCATACTCATGAGTCATGTCATACTCATGAGTCACGTCATACTCATGAGTCATGTCATACTCATGAGTCATGCTCATGAGTATGCACGCACGGATTATATGAAACCGTCCTTGCTTTCGAGTCTGTAGTCTCTATTCATATTTAGTCCCTTTTACCTTTTACGAAATTATTTTGATGCTTTCGTTGCAATACATATCAAAGCAGGAATGCCACAGTGGAATGTCCAGCCACTGTACCTACAATTTTGTTTAAGTTTGACATCTGAATGGGGCCTATTACTGCGACGAAGTCCTATTCCACCCGCAGTCTCCGAACAGTCTTCATAATTAGATTACACCTTTTGCAATATTCTCATTTCTCTCCAAGCACATACTTTAGTTTGGCCTTCGCTGATGCAACCAGTTAGCGTGTCACTTCCCGGTTAGAAAGGTCCTGCTTTTCCTGCAGAAGTTTCTACCGTCTGGGAATGGTGCAAAGAATCCAGATAATTTCGCCGTTGCCGTATATTTCCATCATGCGTCGGCGAGAGGTCATCGACATCATATTTTGTTTTGCCAAAGATATGCACGCCAGTAAAGAAAAGGGACAATAAATAACCAGCATAGGAGGTAGGAACATAATCAGAACATACTATCTTATACTGGCATATGGTAACAGTAACATGCCTACTACATATCAAGCATTTACATGCCGCATCATCGCCTATTTCAACTATTTGTCACCTATTTAATTTGCCACCTATCCTAATAATTACTTATATCCTAATAAAACATACGCATATGCGCATACCCACACAAATGACGCAAACGAATATCAACCAAACGAAACGAAACGAATGACCGATATCGGTGATAAGTCGCCGCTATTCAGACGTTGGAACCGTGAGTGACAAATACATCAGCAGCTTTTACGAAGCATAAATGCACGTGGAAACATCGAGTCGATTGCTACATAACAATACAAGCACATGATGCGTGCCAGCACAAATACAAGCTCAAACATCTCGTCTCCAGCAATGCGCTCACGACAAGTAAAATTCAAGTTTGATAAATCACCGGATATGTCAATCTTTTTCAGACAGCATACCTCACCACTATCTGCAGCACACAATCTATTATTGCGCAAAGACAAACTACATGTCGCATACTACGCTTTTGATTTTTTGGGCACCTCAAATGCTCGGGTTATTGGCGATAGACTGTGTGTCTTGTAGACGACACAATGCTAGTGGCGGTGGCTGCCAGGGCCATCATCACGCTGTCGCTCCGCATGTGCTGCACCGGGCCGCCGCCGCCGCGGCCTGGTGACGGCCGGACACCGATGGCGGAACGCGCGATCCCATAAGCACGGTACCAGCATTGGGGCGAGCTTGCGGTGGCGCGCGCTCGCGCGGCTCTGGCCGCCGCACGGTGGACCATCTTGGTATTATCTTGTATCTTGGCATTGGCTTGGTGAGCCTCTTGAGCAGATGGTCGGTCTTGGCATCGGGCTGCTTATTGAACACAACGGCCAGCGCCTTGGCAGCGCGCGCCACCGTCAGCGGGCGCCGCTTCTTCAGCGCCAGCTTGGCGAGCATCACGGTGACGATGTCTTGCTGCGGCACAGTCACGCTGGGCCGGGCGGCGGCCAGCAGCGCCGTCAGCTGCGTGTGCTGCCACGGCGCCGCGTGGGAGAGCGGCACGCCGTGCCACCGCTCAGCCAGCGTGCTCAGCACGTGATCGCCGTCTCCGTTAAGAAAGAAGACGTCCGCTCCACGATGTCAGTCACCGTGGCCAGCACGCGCTCGGTGGCGGTGGCCTCCTCGCGGCTGACGCGCACCTGCCGCACCAGTGGCAGGGTGGCGCGCGCCGCCTCCAGCCCGGTCACGTCGGCCGCCACCGCCGCCAGCTGCCGCTCAGCCTAGTTCTCCGGCGACACCGCACCTCTGTTGAGCTGGGTCAGCAGCGGCTGCACCAGAGCCGTTACCACGGCATTGGTGTGCTGGTCGGTGGCGGCCCCGATACAGGTGAGCGCCGCCGCCCGGACCGCGGCGTCCTCAGTCGTGTCCAGACCGGCCAGGTGCTCCGCCAGTGGTCCGCCTCCGCCTCGCCCACCAGCCAGGGGCAGGAGCTGAGCACGGAGAGCGCGGCCGTTTGCAGAGGCCGGTCTCCGCCGGCCACCTCGGCCAGCAGCACGGCAGCCAGCCGCGGCCGCAGCGGCTCCACAGCCGGCGACTCGTCCGCGCCGCCGTCCGCCAGCAGCCGGCCATGCGCGCTCAGCGCCTCCAGCCGCTCGGCGGCCGAGTCTCCGCGCCGGCCTCCAGCTGGCCAAGTAGGGCCGGCACCGCCTCACCCAGCACCAGCTCCCGGCCGCCGGCGCAGAGCACCACCAGCAGCGGCGCCGCGCCGGCCATCAGTCGGTCGCCGCCTCGCTGCGCCGCGTGGTGCAGACACTCGGCCAGCAGGGGGCGCGTCCACTGATCGGCCTGCGCCGGCACAGCCGCCACCAGCTGTAGCGCGCGCGGCTGCACCTCCGGATGTCGCGCCGCCAGACACTCCCGGGCCAGCGCCAGCCGCAGCGGCGCCAGGTGCGGCGCCAGTGTAGACGCCGCAGCAGCGTTGCAGCAGCGCCAGCGTCCAGCTTGGCCTGCGTCAGGTCCGAGTTGAGCTTCTCCAGCGCCAGCGGCAGGCAGAACTCTGCGAACTGTCCGGTGCCGGCCAGGCAGTCGTGCAGCGCGTCGGCCAGCATCTGTCGCGTGACGCCGTGCGAGCTGTCCGGCGGCGGCGTGAAGTTCACCCGGAAGTAGCAGGACAGCAGCTCGAACAGGTCCTCGGCCAGCGAACGAACATGTCCTCGGCCAGCGAACGAACATGTCCTCGGCAGGGTGGCGAGGCAGTTTGGCAGGTGGGTGCCTCACACTGCTGACCGGGCATACATGCGCATGCGCTTGGCGTTGCGCTCATTCACCCGGCACTCCCTCAGGCTGCCTTGCAGCCATTTCAGGCGGATGTGCGTCCGTGTGACGGCGTACTTTCGCACCACCCGAGGGTCGATGCGGGAGTACTCAAACGCCTCCACCTGCTCTAGCCACTGCAGTGACGGCACAGCCAGGCTCCTCGGTTCAGCCGTTCGATCCACCCAGAGCTCTTGGACTAGCTTGACCGGGAGCACACTGGCCGGACACAGTGCCAAGGCTGCTGTCCACGGAGCGACACTTGTACGCCAGGAAGCCAGCAACGTACGCCAGAGCTTCCCGGCCAAACTCCAGACTGGCCGCCACGGGGTGACCAGATGGCGGTCCTTGGTGGGTCTGCGCATCTTGCAGGAGCTGGCTGGACTGCAAGTCGTCGTCCGGATCATCCGTAACCGCCCCCTCGTCCCTGAGGTCCTTCAGGACGCTGGCGCTCAGGTACACAGGATTCTTCTCCTCCATGGCGATAGAGGCGCCGGAGGCCGATGGCTGGCTTCTTGAGCCGGCTGCCACTGCCGGTGGCGCGCCCATCAGCAGCAGCCGGATGCGCGTCTTCACCTCCACCGGCGTCGGGTCGGTGTTGGTCTCGGACATGCACCAGATCTGCGAAAACAATGCATACAAATCAGAAATATTGTGTCAAGCATGCAAATATTAGGACTCAGCAGTACCGTCTGTATACAACACAGGCATACAATGGAAGGACTGACTGAACTTGAACATGTTCAGTGCTAGCACAAATAATTCAATTAGTGCATCACAATAGTGTGCAAATCATTAAAGTCTGAAATGCAACATTTTGAATAAAAAACATGTCTTGCCAACTATCACTGTCTTCTGTCCCCTGTCGGCTGTCACTGTCCAATTGTTGGATGTTTAAAATGCCAGACTTCTACTATGTGGTGCAGAAGATGCTGACACACTTAAAGGGAATGTTTCACCTTTGTATTAGTTTTAAATTGAGATAGCCATTATCTGGAGCTGTTATTGAAATGTCTAAATTACTCAGGTCATTTTCCCCAAAACTTAACAGTTTTTAAGCAATTTAATTTACCATTTGCAAAATGAATCCAGGCTGGTGCAGCCGCTGATTGGCTAACAGACACTTCTTCAACCAATCCCACTTTGTCAGCCAATCAGCAGCGGTATATAATGATGTCATTTGCCCAAATCTAAAAACTTTATTTGTAAACGTTAAGTGACTTTGCGAGTGAAAAAATATCACAATGGTTTTCAGCAGCACTTACTTCATATTTTCTACTACAACCAATGTATATTTGACAACTTTCAGAAAGGTGAACATTCCCTTTAAATACTGAAACACTACTAACATCATGAAGTCACTATGAACGCATAAGAGTTGACACTATGACGCATAAGAGTTGTGGCGCCCTAAAACCCCAATACGCCACCAGTGTTTTGACATAGGGTGAAGATGTCCAAATCTCATTTTTTTCATGCTATCAGTGTGTGCACATAATACCGATGCACTAAGACACTGATAAAGTAATCGCCGTCACTTGGTGGTTTCCTGTTGTTTATTGTTGATTGCTCAAATACAAATTGCTGAATTCGTTTAAGTTTATTGTTCAGCGAGTGGTTTCAATGCCATAACAAGAGTTAACACGCGCCCTGGAGGGGGGACGAAATCCGCCCACCCCTCCGGTTTTTCGAGGATAGCGCAAAAACGGCGGCGCGCAGCGTCGCCGTTTTTTCTATACCTGTTTAGAAATGAACTTCTCGCATTATGTAAAATTCTTGGCCTCAGGTCATCTCAGGTCAGGTCACCAGACCAGGTCACGTGATGACCTCAACTCCAAAACGTTTGCAGTAGTACCACAGCCACAGTTTTACGCCGATCGGTTTCAATCTTGCAGGACTTCATAAAGTCATAGATACCAACAATTTGTTTATCTCTGATTTCTAATATCGGTGACCTAAGGTCAGGTCAATTTTGTGACCGCCAACACGGTTTTATCAATAACTATCGACATAATGAAGATAGAGAAGAGAAAACGGTACCAATATGCTTGTCTCGTCGAGACACGTCTCCCAATATGCAACATGACCAACTTGGGTCACCACTTGACCTTGACCTGAGGTCAAATTTCTCAGTTGACCTAATCCGGTCACCATGAATATTATTCGAAGCGCCTTGACAAGACACACGCGATGGCGTAAACATTATTGCTTTATCTTTATTAGGTAAAAGGTTATTTGGGGGAAACAGTTTTGAAAACAAAATCACCTTTTTGACATTCGATGACCTCTGGAGCCTAAACTATTGACCTGAGGTCAAATCTGAGGACACCTATGTCGATTGCATTGTTCAATGACTTTCGATTGCTTTTTTCCGTTTGCTGCTAACTATCATAGTTCCCGAGATATTTGGGGGTGTTCGAACCGAAGTCTTGAAAACTTGAAAATCTGACCCTTGATGACCTCTGGTGACCTCAATATTGACCTGAAAGAAAAAAAAAATAACGAAATACTTTCGAAAGAGCTTGTCTCGAGCTATCTAACGTCGTTTCCCGCTTGTCGCTACGTTGCGTGGTTTTCGAGATCATAGGGGGGGGGGGGGGGGGGGGGGGGCGAGGGCGTGTAATTATCAGAGGCCCTCCAGGGCGCGTGTTAATCACTGGTGACAAGTTGCGAGCAGTTACTTTTGGCAAACGCATTTTGGAAGCAGTCCTTAAACTCAGATAATTTGGCATATATGGAAGGTATTAACAGACCAATTTTGTACTACAAACGAGATAAGATAATGGATAAGCTGTGTTTATAACTTGCTTGAAGACGCCCCAAATATACAAGAAAAGGGAACAATCTTGGTCAAGATTGATGTACAGAAACGAAACCAAGAGAACGACTTACAAAGATGTGAATTATATATATATTGCAATTGTTAACATAAGTGGAATGAAACATTTCGAGACGTTCAGCAAGGAATGCTTGATAACTCATGGTTGCCGAGATGTGAGCTTCTCAAAAGCGTTGTCACGTGTCAGGTCGGGCCGGGCCGCGAGTTTCCAAAAGTCCCGTCGGCCGTGCCGCTCAGTTTCAGATTTTTCCCATACACCACGGAAGGACGAGCGAGCGCGAAGCGCTCTGACGTGCGCACGTGCAGAGGCACCCCACCCATGACTTGTGGGAAGGCGGCGGCGGAGGGGTCCCTAACCACACACCAAATTTGCACACAGTCGGCTCAGCCGTTGCAGGGTTGTTGCGAGAAAACACTTTTCAACACCCCTCACGCGGCACGCGCCATGCGCAGTGGTAGTCACCCACATGAGTCGGCACCGGTCTCAAACAGGGTAGGTTGGATGGGGCTGCTCAGCAAAGAAGTCAGCTTGCCAATCGGACGTGTGGTTGCAGAGATGTGAGCTTCTCAAAAGCGTCGCCACGGGTCGGGTCGGGCCGGGCCGGGCCGGGCCGCTCATATTCAGATTTGTCCCATATACCACGGAAAGACGAGCGAGCGCGAAGCGCTCGCTCGTAATAACCGATAATTCTACCTACAACGTTAGGATATTTTACCCAACATTTTGCTGTTTATTTTTTTCGTTGGAATTTACCCCGGTGCGGCATCTTTGGCGCACATTAATCCTTTCGCCGGATCTACTTACCGGGTTTGGTGCAAGAGAATACAAAGATAACTAGGTAGAATCTGCGTGCCGTGTCAGCCAATCAGCGCGCGACTTTGAGTGCATACGCGGATATTTCTCTTTCAATATTTTCCTAGTGATTGGTAGGTTTTCAACGATGCATTTTAATTTAAGTCAAAGCGGAATTATTTAAAAAGAAATACGTTGTAATTTATGCACTTAAAATATATTTCAAAACCGCAATAAGGGCACTATATTTTCACGCGGATCATTAGGACGTTCAGCATAAGTAAGCAGTTTTGGTCAATTTTGGTCAACTTAGACTTAACCAAAGTGGTCGAAACTCAATACAACACCGTTTCAAATCACGCCAGATCGATCAGTGAATATTTAAAATATTGATTTAAAACAAATCGAATATTTAAATACCCGGACATAGTAAACACCCGGAAAATATGTCCGAGTATCCGGACATATTTTCGTCCCGCATTTCTTCGTGGCGCATTTTTTCGTCCGCAGATTTTCGTCTGCAGTTTTTTGTCCGTGCATAATTTCGTGGCGCGTTTTCGGTCTCGCATTTCTTCGTTTCCTCTGATCTTCGTCCCGTATGTCTTCGAATCCCTAAAACTTCGTCCGGTCCACCATAAGTTGGAGCGAGGGTGGGGGGTGGTGGAGGGGAGAGGGACAGTCGTTTATGGCCACTTACCCGCAGTGGCACTGTACAATCATAAGGAGCAAGTGGCGCAATAAGCGATGCAAACGTCAGTAGTTATGCATATAATACCTAATACCGAAATGGATGTTGTGGTATGTCTGGGGGTAGCTGAGCCATTGGGATGGGAGAGAACCAGCCTGCGAAGACCATCAGCGATGTTGCAGATCTGCTGGACCTCCCTGGCGCTGACAACCAGGACCTCCGAGAAATCACTGATGCCTGCCGCAGCACCACGCCACGCTCCCGTGACCAGACCGTCGGCGACCCTCGCGGTGTCCCCCCCCCCCCCCCCACACACACACACACACACACCGGAGTCGTGCGTGCCGGCCGATCCGTCTCACAGCGGAAATCCCATTAAACGTGATATATGGGACGCGTTTTCACCGGATACGCCCTTTTCCCGTGCGGACAGTCTTTCGATCTCATGGGCAGCCGCTACCCGGTGTTAGCTGCGGCGGCTAACGCCGCGCGGCCAATGGAGACTGCAACGCCGGACGCCGGTGTGTTTGCTTTCAAACAATGACAGCGCGCAAACTGAAAATATCCAACAAAACAAATTGCATTGTGATTTTGGTCATGCACGGACTACTGAGCAGGTGTCCATACCCGGTGCATATGCAAGTTTCATTTTCGTCCCACCCTAATGGTGACCTGACTTTAGATGACTCGAGGTCAAGAATGTCATACAATGTGGGTAATTGATCCCCGAACGAGCAGCTATCCTTAGTTAGCCGAGATGTAACCCAGGAGACCGAATGACGGTATTCATTAGCCATGAGGTTAATATAAATGAGAACCTTAATAACCTTTAAAGGGAATAGTTCACCTTTAAAGGGACTGTCCCACCTTTTTGAAAGTTGTCGGATCACACTTGATTGTATGTCTACTTGTCAGTCGAGGTCAGCTGAACATGTTCGTGATTTTTTTCCGAAAAAAAGGGCTTATCTTGGAAGATATTCAACTTTTAGTTTTAAGCGGAAAGTTTGGTTGGTGACGTCATTTGATTTTTTCATAACCGGGAAATCCTTTGTGCTGCCAAATGTATGGGACAATTTTTTTGTCGACATCTATTGCGCAGAAAAAGCGAACCACCCGGTGTCTAGATTGGATAGCACTATCAGCTGGAGTTGTTGCAGCAGTTGGCCGCCAGGGACCGCTAGTGAGCCAGGGTGTTATGACGTCGCAAGCAAATGGTACCACTAAATGATTTATTTATTTATTTATAAATAAATACATATTTAGCGTTAAATATATCACTGGTACCATTTGCTTGCGACGTCATAACACCCTGGCTCACTAGCGGTCCCTGGCGGCCAACTGCTGCATCAACTCCAGCTGATAGTGCTAGCCTCTAGATCTAGATTGCGAACCACCCGGGGATCGAGAAATGAAAGACGAAAATATTCCAAGGCTGACCTTAACCCGCCATTGACGGGGGGGGGGGGGGGCGTTTAACGTCCCCCCCCCCCTGATGAATTTTCGCAATAGCTAAAAAAATACTCATAGCGCTATCAAACTGAAACTTCGGATACCTTCTTATAGATCGTTGTCACGTCTGGTATGCAAAAATGAAGAAATTTCTTCGAAATTTTTGCGAGTTATAGCGAATTTAGTGACGTCACTACACACGAGTTTTATGCCAAAATCAGCTCAACTTTGCCAGGCCGTACAAATGCCATATTTGAAGCAAAATGCAATCGAAAAACGCCAAAAGATAGCAAATTGCAACGGCTACAAACCTCGGATTTGTGAAAATTTTAGTTTTTGACCCAAAAACAAAACGTGTTTTTTTTTTGGGGGGGGGATTATCACAAAATAAAAAAAATCTGAAATATTTTTTTTTAAAACTGAAGGTATGTCCATACATAGGCAACTACCATACCAAATTTCAAACTGATATCTCCATTTTTTACGGACTTATGACATCTAACTGGTCGCAATCGAAGGCTTTGGATGGAAAGTTTGGCCCATAAACTCAAATACGCCAATTTTGACCTTTGACCTGACCGTGACCTGACATTTGACCTCACTTTGACATTTTGAGCATGGTTTATATTCGTCTCATTGAGAGCTTTCGAATGCCGTCTTGCGCGTCTCGCTGCGATCATTGGTTCGGAAGATAACCAGGGGGCGTTTACCCCCCCCCCCCCCCCCCCCCAGTCAATGGCGTTCTGCTCAGACCCCAGTCAATGCCGGGTAACCCTCGCCCGTGCAGCGTCCGATCAGTCCGTGACCGTGCAGGGGGGGGGGGGAGGTACAACACCCCTAGCGTTTCGCCCCTAATTGGGCTAGAGCTTCGATTAAAAAACGAGCGTGTTGCTTGTCACGAGAGGAAGCCATTGATACCCGATTTTAAGGTCCTAAACTATTATGTGACCTCTGAGGTCATGTCAATGACCCAAAATTCAACAAAATTGTAAATGCGTATACATTGAATTTAATCGAGCTAGAATCGCGAATGAGCATATCATTATGCTAAATGGGTGCCAAATTTGAAATCAGCGTCACAAAATGTCCTAGAAACTGCTAGAAGCCAAACAAGTATATCAGGTCATCGGAGTTCAGTGACCTCGGTTGACCTCTGAAAAGGTCAATCGAGGTCACAATCTCAAGGGAAACCACAACTGTCACCTGGAAACACCTGTGCATATTCTCCTGAACAACAAACACTATGAAACTGCACAAGTTACAAAGATCAATACTACGGACGCCAGTTGCGCCTGACATGACCTTGAGAAACAGGTCAAATGTGACGGGTCATGTGACCTACAACTTTACAATTTTCAGAATATGTGTCAAATTGTTCACAAGTAGGGTACTGGAAGTTGCATCGCAATCGGTTGATATTTACGCGAGTTATTGCCGAAAAACCGAGGGGGTGGCATCCCCCCGCACTGGCGAGGGTTAAAACAAGCTGACTATCATTACCAGTTAGGTAAAGAGAGACGACGCTGTCGGTTTAGAGGCCCTATTAAAATACACATGGGCCTTATTTTTTACAGATGTCAAAATCAAACTCTAATATCTTTTTGATTAGATCATTGTGGTTGTTTTAACTGATACTCTACTTAATTTCAATGCCAAGCCATCAAAATGTCTATCTCAACTCAAATATAATGTTAAGATGGGATAGTCCCTTTAACATGGAGTTTTGAACTGAGATAGCAGATTTGTAGAGCATATCGAAAAACGGGTTGTCGTGAAATAATTATATCGCTACCCTAAGTAATTTCGACACAGAACTAGTGGGCCCCTTTTAGAAGAAGTTTAATTTCCCCGAAACTTGTTTCGGGTCCTCACAACAGTTGTTTACGTTACAAGCAGCCTGCGTATATATGCCTAAAGTTAAGGTTAAGGTTAAGGTTAGGGTACAGGCATGGAAGGTCCCAAGGGACCTGAGGAAGCCCGCTCAGTTACTAGTATCTAGTGCTATCTGGATGGCCTAGTCCTGTACTAACGTTCTTCCCAGTGCTTGTCGAGTCTCCTCTTGAATGTGTTCACATTTAAATATAGGGGTGTAAAAAGTCTGTCGTCATTGTGTGCAATAGTTTCCATATCCAAGCTACCATATACATGTCATAATCGTCATGAAGTTTTGTATGGTCATGAAGGAGAAAAGAGAAACATGACCATTTTTCGACGGATATCCATCTATCGTCCAAACAAATGCCATATTCGTTTTATCAGCACGAAATACCCCGTATAGTCAAATTGCAAGACAACTTTCAAGGTGACCTATTCCTTTAACATGTAAAATAATATATTTTTTAATGAAAGAAATGTGTTGTGTGGTGACGCAATACTGTTGTCTGCTGTCTGCTGTCTGCTGTCTGCTGTCTGTTGTCTGCTGTGCGGTGACGCAGCACTGCTGTCTGCTGTCTGCTGTGTGGTGACGCAGCACTGCTGTCTGCTGTCTGCTGTGTGGGTGACGCAGCACTGCTGTCTGCTGTGTGGTGACGCCGTGTCTGCTGTCTGTTGTCTGCTGTGTGGTGACGCAGTACTGCTGTCTGCTGTGTGGTGACGCAGCACTGCTGTCTGCTGTCTGCTGTCTGCTGTCTGCTGTCTGCTGTCTGCTGTCTGCTGTCTGCTGTCTGCTGTGTAGGTGGTGACGCAATACTGCTGTCTGCTGTCTGCTGTGTGGTGACGCAGTACCGCTGTCTGCTGTCTGCTGTGTGGTGACGCAGCACTGCTGTCTGCTGTCTGCTGTGTGGTGACGCAGCACTGCTGTCTGCTGTGTGGTGACGCAGCACTGCTGTCTGCTGTGTGGTGACGCCGTGTCTGCTGTCTGTTGTGTGGTGACGCCGTGTCTGCTGTCTGCTGTCTGATGTGTGGTGACGCAGCACTGCTGTCCTGCTGTCTGCTGTGTGGTGACGCAGTACTGCTGTCTGCTGTGTGGTGACGCAGTACTGCTGTCTGCTGTGTGGTGACGCAGTACTGCTGTCTGCTGTGTGGTGACGGCCGTGTCTGCTGTCTGCTGTGTGTTGACGCCGTGTCTGCTGTCTGTTGTCTGCTGTGTGGTGACGCCGTGTCTGCTGTCTGCTGTCTTCTGTCTGCTGTCTGCTGTCTGCTGTCTGCTGTCTGCTGTCTGTTGTCTGCTGTGTGGTGACGCAGCACTGCTGTCTGCTGTCTGCTGTGTGGTGACGCAGCACTGCTGTCTGCTGTCTGCTGTGTGGTGACGCAGTACTGCTGTCTGCTGTGTGGTGACGCCGTGTCTGCTGTCTGTTGTCTGCTGTGTGGTGACGCCGTGTCTGCTGTCTGTTGTCTGCTGTGTGGTGACGCCGTGTCTGCTGTCTGCTGTCTGCTGTGTGGTGACGCAGTACCGCTGTCTGCTGTCTGCTGTGTGGTGACGCAGTACTGCTGTCTGCTGTGTGGTGACGCAGTACTGCTGTCTGCTGGTGTGGTGACGCAGCACTGCTGTCTGCTGTGTGGTGACGCCGTGTCTGCTGTCTGCTGTCTGCTGTGTGGTGACGCAGTACTGCTGTCTGCTGTGTGATGACGCAGTACCGCTGTCTGCTGTCTGCTGTCTGCTGTCTGCTGTCTGCTGTCTGCTGTCTGCTGTCTGCTGTGTGGTGACGCAGTACTGATGTCTGTTGTCTGCTGTGTGGTGACGCCGTGTCTGCTTTCTGCTGTCTGCTGTGTGGTGACGCAGTACTGCTGTCTGCTGTGTGGTGACGCAGTACCGCTGTCTGTTGTCTGCTGTGTGGTGACGCCGTGTCTGCTGTGTGTTGTCTGTTGTGTGGTGACGCAGCACTGCTGTCTGCTGTCTGCCTGTGTGGTGACGCAGTACCGCTGTCTGCTGTCTGCTGTGTGGTGACGCAGTACTGCTGTCTGTTGTCTGCGTGTGGTGACGCAGTACTGCTGTCTGTTGTCTGCTGTGTGGTGACGCCGTGTCTGCTGTCTGATGTCTGCTGTGTGGTGACGCAGTACCGCTGTCTGCTGTCTGCTGTCTGCTGTCTGCTGTCTGCTGTCTGCTGTCTGCTGTCTGCTGTCTGTTGTCTGCTGTGTGGTGACGCAGTACCGCTGTCTGCTGTCTGCTGTGTGGTGACGCCGTGTCTGCTGTCTGTTGGTCTGCTGTGTGGTGACGCAGTACTGCTGTCTGCTGTGTGGTGACGCAGTACTGCTGTCTGCTGTGTGGTGACGCAGTACCGCTGTCTGCTGTCTGCTGTGTGGTGACGCCGTGTCTGCTGTCTGTTGTCTGCTGTGTGGTGACGCAGTACTGCTGTCTGCTGTGTGGTGACGCAGCACTGCTGTCTGCTGTCTGCTGTGTGGTGACGCAGTACTGCTGTCTGCTGTGTGGTGACGCAGCACTGCTGTCTGCTGTCTGCTGTGTGGTGACGCCGTGTCTGCTGTCTGTTGTCTGCTGTGTGGTGACGCAGTACTGCTGTCTGCTGTGTGGTGACGCAGTACTGCTGTCTGCTGTGTGGTGACGCAGCACTGCTGTCTGCTGTCTGCTGTGTGGTGACGCAGTACTGCTGTCTGCTGTGTGTGACGCAGCACTGCTGTCTGCTGTCTGCTGTGTGTGACGCAGTACTGCTGTCTGCTGTGTGTGGACCGCAGTACTGCTGTCTGCTGTGTGGTGACGCAGTACCGCTGTCTGCTGTCTGCTGTGTGGTGACGCAGTACTGCTGTCTGCTGTGTGGTGACGCCGTGTCTGCGCCCCTCGACAGACGCCGACGGACGGCCTGGTGCTGCGCGGCTGGTACAGCGCTATCACCCTGGCCGTGTACGGCTCCCTGACCCGCCTGCGGGAGCCGGCACCGGCCGCGGCCGCTCCGCCCAGCAGGGAGGCCCGTCACCCCGCCACCGCCGCCGCCGCCGCCGCCGGCAGCACACCATCCACCCCGCCGCCACCTCTCAAGGTAACATATACCTGGCTAGGCACACACTCGGTCAACTACACAAACAGATACCTGGCTAGGCACACACTCGGTCAACTACCCACAGATTTACAGTATCAATATGGCCATTTTGTTCTCATCCGGTGTCCGTTGTTACGTGGGTGGTATTTATATTGGGTTTACTGTCAGACATTGCAGTGCATGGGTGGACGAGTAACTTGTTGTAAGCAAACTCAAGTATGAGGTTTAAATGTGGCCACCATCCTGTGTCAGGCGTGGTCACTGTATGTCGTAGCGATTTGAGGATGTTTGGGGGTAGCTATGAACATTGAGCATCCTACTCTGGTGGTCTTTTAACTCAGCGTTGCGCCGAACGTCAGAAGAGCAACACAAGTTGATGAAGACTAACCACACATGCGGAAAGTTGTTGATCAATATTACGGAAAGCAACACTCATACAATATGTTTTGAAAGCCCCTGGATCTGCTGGTCCTGGAAAGCTTTCAATAGATGGTTACCTTGTGTGGGCGCCGTATGACCACACGGTTCGGTGCGCCCCCGCCCCCCCCCCCAAAAAAAAAAAATCATCAACATGGTTACCTTTTGTACGTTGTATTCTTAGCCTTTTGTATTATTTTTCTAGTAAGTTATAATCGCTGGTTGTCCTCAGCCGATCATGGTCGGTGGTGAGCGTCTGTCTGTCTGTCTGTATGTCTGTGTCTGTCTATCTGTCTATCTGTCTATCTGTCTGTCTGTCTGTCTGTCTGTCTGTCTGTCTGTCTGTCTGTCTGTCTGTCTGTCTGTCTGTCTGTCTGTCTGTCTGTGTCTGTCTGTCTGGGTCTGTCTGTCTGTATCTGTCTGTCTGTGTCTGTATGTATGTGTATGTATGTATGTGTTTGTATGTCTGTGTCTGTATGTCTGTCTGTCTGTATGTCTGTGTCTGTCTGTATGTCTGTGTCTGTCTGTATGTCTGTGTCTGTCTGTATGTATGTGTCTGTCTGTATGTCTGTGTCTGTCTGTCTGTATGTCTGTGTCTGTCTGTCTGTGTCTGTCTGTATGTCTGTATGTGTCTGTCTGTCTGTGTCTGTCTGTCTGTGTCTGTCTGTCTGTGTCTGTCTGTCTTTCTGTGTCTGTCTGTCTGTGTATGTCTGTCTGTGTCTGTCTGTCTGTGTCTGTCTGTGTCTGTCTGTCTGTGTCTGTCTGTCTGTGTCTGTCTGTCTGTGTATGTCTGTCTGTGTCTGTCTGTCTGTGTCTGTCTGTCTGTGTCTGTCTGTCTGTGTCTGTCTGTCTGTGTCTGTCTGTCTGTGTCTGTCTGTCTGTGTCTGTCTGTCTGTGTCTGTCTGTCTGTGTCTGTCTGTCTGTCTGTGTCTGTCTGTCTGTGTCTGTCTGGCTGTGTCTGTCTGTCTGTGTCTGTCTGTATGTGTCTGTCTGTATGTGTCTGTCTGTCTGTGTCTGTCTGTCTGTGTCTGTCTGTCTGTGTCTGTCTGTCTGTGTCTGTCTGTCTGTGTCTGTCTGTCTGTGTCTGTCTGTCTGTGTCTGTCTGTCTGTGTCTGTCTGTCTGTGTCTGTCTGTCTGTGTCTGTCTGTCTGTGTCTGTCTGTCTGTGTCTGTCTGTCTGTGTCTGTCTGTCTGTGTCTGTCTGTCTGTGTCTGTCTGCCTGTGTCTGTCTGTCTGTGTCTGTCTGTCTGTGTCTGTCTGTCTGTGTCTGTCTGTCTGTGTCTGTCTGTCTGTGTCTGTCTGTCTGTGTCTGTCTGTCTGTGTCTGTCTGTCTGTGTCTGTCTGTCTGTGTCTGTATGTCTGTCTGTGTATGTCTGTCTGTGTATGTCTGTCTGTGTATGTCTGTCTGTGTATGTCTGTCTGTGTCTGTCTGTCTGTGTCTGTCTGTCTGTCTGTCTGTCTGTCTGTCTGTCTGTCTGTGTCTGTCTGTCTGTCTGTCTGTCTGTCTGTCTGTCTGTCTGTCTGTCTGTCTGTCTGTCTGTCTGTCTGTCTGTCTGTCTGTATGTCTGTCTGTCTGTGTCTGTCTGTCTGTGTCTGTCTGTCTGTGTCTGTCTGTCTGTGTCTGTCTGTCTGTGTCTGTCTGTCTGTCTGTGTCTGTCTGTCTGTCTGTGTCTGTCTGTCTGTGTCTGTCTGTCTGTGTCTGTCTGTCTGTGTCTGTCTGCCTGTGTCTGTCTGTCTGTGTCTGTCTGTCTGTGTCTGTCTGTCTGTGTCTGTCTGTCTGTGTCTGTCTGTCTGTGTCTGTCTGTCTGTGTCTGTCTGTCTGTGTCTGTCTGTCTGTGTCTGTCTGTCTGTGTCTGTCTGTCTGTGTCTGTCTGTCTGTGTCTGTCTGTCTGTGTCTGTCTGTCTGTGTCTGTCTGTCTGTGTCTGTCTGTCTGTGTCTGTCTGTCTGTGTCTGTCTGTCTGTGTCTGTCTGTCTGTGTCTGTCTGTCTGTGTCTGTCTGTCTGTGTCTGTCTGTCTGTGTCTGTCTGTCTGTGTCTGTCTGTCTGTGTCTGTCTGTCTGTGTCTGTCTGACTGTGTCTGTCTGTCTGTGTCTGTCTGTCTGTGTCTGTCTGTCTGTGTCTGTCTGTCTGTGTCTGTCTGTCTGTGTCTGTCTGTCTGTGTCTGTCTGTCTGTGTCTGTCTGTCTGTGTCTGTCTGTCTGTGTCTGTCTGTCTGTGTCTGTCTGTCTGTGACTGTATGTCTGTGTCTGTCTGTCTGTGTCTGTCTGTCTGTGTCTGTCTGTCTGTGTCTGTCTGTCTGTGTCTGTCTGTCTGTGTCTGTCTGTCTGTGTCTGTCTGTCTGTGTCTGTCTGTCTGTGTCTGTCTGTCTGTGTCTGTATGTCTGTGTCTGTCTGTCTGTGTCTGTCTGTCTGTGTCTGTCTGTCTGTGTCTGTCTGTCTGTGTCTGTCTGTCTGTGTCTGTCTGTCTGTGTCTGTCTGTCTGTGTCTGTCTGTCTGTGTCTGTCTGTCTGTGTCTGTCTGTCTGTGTCTGTCTGTCTGTGTCTGTCTGTCTGTGTCTGTATGTCTCTGTCTGTGTCTGTCTGTCTGTGTCTGTCTGTCTGTGTCTGTCTGTCTGTGTCTGTCTGTCTGTGTCTGTCTGTCTGTGTCTGTCTGTCTGTGTCTGTCTGTCTGTGTCTGTCTGTCTGTGTCTGTCTGTCTGTGTCTGTCTGTCTGTGTCTGTCTGTCTGTGTCTGTCTGTCTGTGTCTGTCTGTCTGTGTCTGTCTGTATGTGTCTGTCTGTCTGTGTCTGTCTGTCTGTGTCTGTCTGTCTGTGTCTGTCTGTGTGTCTGTGTGTCTGTTTGTCTGTTTGTCTGTTTGTCTGTTTGTCTGTTTGTCTGTTTGTCTGTTTGTATGTTTGTCTGTGTCTGTCTGGCTGTGTCTGTATGTGTCTGTGTGTCTGTGTATGTCTGTCTGTGTCTGTCTGTCTGTGTATGTCTGGCTGTGTCGGTCTGTCTGTCTGTCTGTGTCTGTCTGTCTGTGTCTGTCTGTCTGTGTATGTCTGTCTGTGTCTGTATGTCTCTGTCTGTGTCTGTCTGTCTGTGTCTGTCTGTCTGTGTCTGTCTGTCTGTGTCTGTCTGTCTGTGTCTGTCTGTCTGTGTCTGTCTGTCTGTGTCTGTCTGTCTGTGTCTGTCTGTCTGTGTCTGTCTGTCTGTGTCTGTCTGTCTGTGTCTGTCTGTCTGTGTCTGTCTGTCTGTGTCTGTCTGTCTGTGTCTGTCTGTCTGTGTCTGTCTGTCTGTGTCTGTCTGTCTGTGTCTGTCTGTCTGTGTCTGTCTGTCTGTGTCTGTCTGTCTGTGTCTGTCTGTCTGTGTCTGTCTGTCTGTGTCTGTCTGTCTGTGTCTGTCTGTCTGTGTCTGTCTGTCTGTGTCTGTCTGTCTGTGTCTGTCTGTCTGTGTCTGTATGTCTGTGTCTGTCTGCCTGTGTCTGTCTGTCTGTGTCTGTCTGTGTCTGTATGTGTCTGTCTGTGTCTGTCTGTCTGCCTGTGTCTGTCTGTCTGCCTGTGTCTGTATCTGTCTGTCTGTATCTGTCTGTCTGTGTCTGTCTGTATCTGTCTGTGTCTGTCTGTGTCTGTCTGTGTCTGTCTGTGTCTGTATGTCTGTGTCTGTCTGGCTGTGTTTGTCTGTCTGTGTCTGTTTGTCTGTGTCTGTCTGTCTGTGTATGTCTGTCTGTGTCTGTCTGTTTGTGTCTGTCTGTTTGTGTCTGTCTGTCTGTGTCTGTCTGTCTGTGTCTGTCTGTCTGTGTCTGTCTGTCTGTGTCTGTCTGTCTGTGTATGTCTGTCTGTGTATGTCTGGCTGTGTCTGTC
>JAXIVJ010002134.1:82500-85000 GCA_036785665.1 Chirona hameri | reverse complement strand
TGTCTGTCTGCGTCTGTCTGTCTGTGTCTGTCTGTCTGTCTGTGTCTGTCTGTCTGTGTCTGTCTGTCTGTGTCTGTCTGTCTGTGTCTGTCTGTCTGTGTCTGTCTGTCTGTGTCTGTCTGTCTGTGTCTGTCTGTCTGTGTCTGTCTGTCTGTGTCTGTCTGTCTGTGTCTGTCTGTCTGTGTCTGTCTGTCTGTCTGTCTGTGTCTGTCTGTCTGTGTCTGTCTGTCTGTGTCTGTCTGTCTGTGTCTGTCTGTCTGTGTCTGTCTGTCTGTGTCTGTCTGTCTGTGTCTGTCTGTCTGTGTCTGTCTGTCTGTGTCTGTCTGTCTGTGTCTGTCTGTCTGTGTCTGTCTGTCTGTGTCTGTCTGTCTGTGTCTGTCTGTCTGTGTCTGTCTGTCTGTGTCTGTCTGTCTGTGTCTGTCTGTCTGTGTCTGTCTGTCTGTGTCTGTCTGTCTGTGTCTGTCTGTCTGTGTCTGTCTGTCTGTGTCTGTCTGTCTGTGTCTGTCTGTCTGTGTCTGTCTGTCTGTGTCTGTCTGTCTGTGTCTGTCTGTCTGTGTCTGTCTGTCTGTGTCTGTCTGTCTGTCTGTGTCTGTCTGTGTCTGTCTGTCTGTGTCTGTGTCTGTCTGTATGTCTGTCTGTCTGTCTGTCTGTCTGTCTGTCTGTCTGTCTGTCTGTCTGTCTGTCTGTCTGTCTGTCTGTCTGTCTGTCTGTCTGTCTGTCTGTCTGTCTGTCTGTCTGTCTGTCTGTCTGTCTGTGTCTGTCTGTGTCTGTCTGTGTCTGTCTGTCTGTCTGTCTGTCTGTCTGTCTGTCTGTCTGTCTGTCTGTCTGTCTGTCTGTCTGTCTGTCTGTCTGTGTCTGTCTGTGTCTGTCTGTCTGTCTGTCTGTCTGTCTGTGTCTGTATGTCTGTATGTCTGTATGTCTGTCTGTCTGTCTGTCTGTCTGTATGTCTGTCTGTCTGTCTGTCTGTCTGTCTGTCTGTTTGTCTGTCTGTATGTATGTATGTATGTCTGTCTGTCTGTCTGTCTGTCTGTGTCTGTCTGTCTGTCTGTCTGTATCTGTCTGTATCTGTCTGTGTATGTCTGGCTGTGTCTGTCTGTCTGTGTTTGTTTGTCTGTGTCTGTATGTCTGTGTCTGTTTGTCTCTGTCTGTCTGTTTGTGTCTGTCTGTCTGTGTCTGTCTGTGTCTGTCTGTGTCTGTATGTGTCTGTCTGTGTCTGTGTATGTCTGTCTGTGTCTGTGTCTGTGTCTGTCTGTCTGTGTCTGTGTCTGTCTGTGTCTGTGTCTGGCTGTGTCTGTCTGTGTCTGTGTCTGTATGTCTGTGTCTGTCTGTATGTGTCTGTATGTCTGTGCCTGTCTGTCTGTGTCTGTCTGTCTGCGTCTGTCTGCCTGTGTCTGTCTGTCTGTGTGTGTCTGTCTGTGTCTGTCTGTCTGTGTCTGTCTGTCTGTGTCTGTCTGTCTGTGTCTGTCTGTCTGTGTCTGTCTGTCTGTGTATGTCTGTCTGTGTCTGTCTGTCTGTGTCTGTCTGTCTGTGTCTGTCTGTCTGTGTCTGTCTGTCTGTGTCTGTCTGTCTGTGTCTGTCTGTCTGTGTCTGTCTGTCTGTGTCTGTCTGTCTGTGTCTGTCTGTCTGTGTCTGTCTGTCTGTGTCTGTCTGTCTGTGTCTGTCTGGCTGTGTCTGTCTGGCTGTGTCTGTCTGGCTGTGTCTGTATGTGTCTGTCTGTCTGTGTCTGTCTGTCTGTGTCTGTCCGTCTGTGTCTGTCTGTCTGTGTCTGTCTGTCTGTGTCTGTCTGTCTGTGTCTGTATGTCTGTGTCTGTCTGTCTGTGTCTGTGTCTGTCTGTCTGTGTCTGTATGTCTGTGTCTGTCTGTCTGTGTCTGTCTGTCTGTGTCTGTCTGTCTGTGTCTGTCTGTCTGTGTCTGTCTGTCTGTGTCTGTCTGTCTGTGTCTGTCTGTCTGTGTCTGTCTGTCTGTGTCTGTCTGTCTGTGTCTGTCTGTCTGTGTCTGTCTGTCTGTGTCTGTCTGTCTGTGTCTGTCTGTCTGTGTCTGTCTGTCTGTGTCTGTCTGTCTGTGTCTGTCTGTCTGTGTCTGTCTGTCTGTGTCTGTCTGTCTGTGTCTGTCTGTCTGTGTCTGTCTGTCTGTGTCTGTCTGTCTGTGTCTGTCTGTCTGTGTCTGTCTGTCTGTGTCTGTCTGTCTGTGTCTGTCTGTCTGTGTCTGTCTGTCTGTGTCTGTCTGTCTGTGTCTGTCTGTCTGTGTCTGTCTGTCTGTCTGTGTCTGTCTGTCTGTGTATGTCTGTCTGTGTCTGTCTGTCTGTGTCTGTCTGTCTGTGTCTGTCTGTCTGTGTCTGTCTGTCTGTGTCTGTCTGTCTGTGTCTGTGTCTGTCTGTGTCTGTGTCTGTCTGTCTGTGTCTGTCTGTGTCTGTCTGTGTCTGTCTGTGTCTGTCTGTGTCTGTCTGTCTGTCTGTGTCTGTCTGTCTGTGTCTGTATGTCTGTGTCTGTATGTCTGTGTC
>JAXIVJ010002134.1:70000-77500 GCA_036785665.1 Chirona hameri | reverse complement strand
CGAGCCGCTGCACCCGCTCTCACCGGGCGATGTTGAGGCCATTAGTGATGACGAGATCCTGGAGCCGGTCGAGCCACCGGCGCCGGCCTCCCCCGGCTCGCCGGCGCCGCCGACGGCCGCCACCCCACCGCAGCCTGCCAGCGCCGCCGGCCCGGCCCCGGCCGTCGCCGGTTCGCCGCCGCCGGCCCAGGCTGCCGCTCCGAGTCCCGGCCCCGGCGCTGCGCCGGCTGCTGCCGAGGGCAGCGGAGCAGGCGGGGCCGGCACCACCGCTCCGGCAGCGGCAGGCGCGCCCACTCCGCCGCCCGAGCCGGACGACGCCGGCCTGGAGGACATCATGTCTGACGAGGAGCCGATGGACGTGCTCGAGTACCCGGAGGACGAGGACTGGGAGGACGCGCTGCGCCCCTTCAACCCGGACACCTTCCAGCTGATGCCGCTCTCGGTACGTGTAGGCCGCGAACACCCGGAAAGGAACGGGGTGCGCCTCTATGGGCTGCGCTGTATCAGCTGATGCCGGTACATGACACAGGCACGGACAGTGGACACCGGCATGAGGTATACGGCGATGGGCATTTTCGGATTTCGGTCCTTAAATCCCAAGACATCGGGGATTTTCGGATCGGATGGAATGTGTGGTTCGGGAAGTTGGCTTTCTTGTTCTGAAAACCGTCTACGGGCCTGAATGCCAATCAGGACGTGTCGGCCAATCAGGACGTGTCGGCCAATCAGGACGTGTCGGTCACGGTAATCAGTACTGCCGCGGTAATCATTACTACAGGACGTGTCGGCCGCGGTATCACCAATCAGGGCGCGTCGGCCGCAGTAATCATTACTGCCGCGGTAATCATTACTCGACGTGTCGGCCGCGGTAGTCAGTACTACTGTTACTTTGTCAGTGTCCCAAGTCATAAATTTGACAGTGTCGAGCGTAGCCGACACCGTGAGTGACCTCTGCTGAAGCCGTGCTGTTCTGGACATACTGACTGAACGCCGTCTGTCTGTCTGTCTGTCTCTCTGTCTGTATCTGTGTGTACGTCAGGGCCTGCGGCCGCCGTGGGCGACGCCGTTCGAGCTGGCTCAGCTGGGTGACGTCACGTCTGAGGCGTGTGAGCGGCTGGCGCAGCTGGTGGCGGCGCACGGCGAGCCGCAGCCGGCGGCCGGCGGTGGCGGCGAGCCCTCCGAGGCCTGGGTGGAGGACATGGAGGCCATCGTGCCGCAGCTGTCGGCCGCGCTCGGACAGCTGATGCTGCGCGACGGCGACGGTGAGAGGTTGGCGAGGCCAGGCAGCCACTGCTCCCCATGGCTGTATTATAAGTGGATGCGGGTGTGTGTTGAAGGGTGGCTCAGATTTGGTGGTTTCCTACTGAATAGTTTGTAAATCACCTAAATGTGTCATGCTTTGGAGTTTGATTGTAAATAATGACGTTAGAAATATTATATGGAAATATGTGACATTTGGAGAACTTCGTTCAGAACCGAATGAAGTTCCAAATTCTTATCTGTGACTTTGTTTGATATGACTGCAAAGTTGCAAAGTCTTATCGCCCCCTTGGCTCCAGTGTCATTAAGTGTGTGTACTCTGCGGCGCTGGCAGACCCGGTGCCGGTCGTGCTGGGCTGGCTGGAGCACGGGCTGGACTTCGAGGCGGCCGTGCGCCAGCCGCAGCTGCCGTACAAGCTGCGCCACCTGAAGGTGGGCGTGCGGCTGGCGGCGGCGCTGTTCGGCTGCGACGCTGCGCTGGCCGGCCGGCTGGCCGAGCGCGGCGTGCTCAGCCGTCTGCTGGAGCTCTCCGAGCGGGATCAGATGGCCGCCTCGGTCCGACTGATGGTCGTCACGGCACTCTCCGCCGCCGTCCGCTGGCAGGCCGGACTGCAGGTAACTGACCACGGCGGGCCGGACTGCAGGTAACTGACCACGGCGGGCCGGACTGCAGGTAACTGACCACGGCGGGCCGGACTGCAGGTAAATAACCACGGCGGGCCGGACTGCAGGTAACTGACCACGGCGGGCCGGACTGCAGTTAACCCGGCATTGACTGGGGTCTCAGCAGAACGCCATTGACTGAGGGGGGGGCGTTAATCGCCCCCCCCCCCCCTCTGGTTATCTTCCGAACCAATGATCGCAGCGAGACGCGCAAGGCGGCAATCGAAAGCTCTCAATGAGACGAATCTAAAGCATGCTTAAAAATGTCAAAGTGAGGTAAAATGTCGGGTCACGGTCAGGTTAAATGTCAAAATAGGCGTATTTGAGTATTGCGAACAGTGTCACCCTAAGTGCTGCCAAAGGTATGATACACATCCCGCATGAGCTAAAGTGAGATTGTTGGTCAAGGTCAGGTCACAAAAGGTCACTATGCTCAAAATATCTACGAAAGTCATGCAACACATGTATGAGTTATTTTCCACGTATAATTCGATAGTGATAGTCATTTTACCACCTGACTTCATTTAGTGAAGTAAATGCCAATTTCAGGTCAAGTTCAGGTCACCGAAGGTCAACATTTTAAATGGTCAAATCTAAACAAAAAGGCATGTTGCTAGACCAGTTTTGTCTCAGAAATACAGTGGTGGCATTGATTTGTCTGTATCTAGTCAATAAAGGACAAAAACGCAATTTCAAAATATGTCATAAGTTGTCCATACTTTAGATGTCATAAGTCAGTCAAAAATGGAGATATCAGTTTGAAATGTGGCATGGTAGTTGCCTAGGTATGGTTCTCATATATCTGCCGTTTTTTTATAAATATTTTAGAAATTTTTTATTTTGTGAATTTTCACAACAAAAAAGTTTTTTAGTTTTTGTGGGTGACAAAAAAAAATCCGAGATAGCCAGTTTTTAGCCGTTGCAATTTGCTATCTTTTGCCGTTTTTCGATTGCATTTTGCTTCAAATATGGCATTTGTTCGGCTTGGCAAAGTTGAGCTGATTTTGGTGTAAAACTCATGTGTAGTGACGTCACTAAATTCGCTATAACTCGAACAAAAATTCGACGATTTATTTTTATTTTTGCACACAAGACGTAAAGATGATTTATAAGAAGGTACGCGAAGTTTCACGTTGATAGCGCCATTAGTTGTTCAGCTATTTCGAAAATTAATCAGGGGGGGGGGGCGTTAAACGCCCCCCCCCCCCCTCCCCCCTAGTCAATGGCGGGTTAAATAACCACGTCCGGACTGCAGGTAATTAACCACGGCCGCCAGTGTTGCCGGCGGATCGGCAGGGAGGGACGGAGGGTTGGTGGGAGGGGCGGAGTTATCCGGAGAGGGTGGCCGAGAGAGGGTGGGCGGAGAGGGTGGCCGATATTATACCATTTCGTTGGTGTTAGAGGGATAGTGCATTGTGACGTGTTTCTTCTCACGTTGCTGTATCGTTGTGTGTGGAGGGGGAGGGGTTTGGGGGTTGTGGAAGCGATTTCCTATCGGAATCTGCCGTCTCGAGATCGCTTGTCAGCACGAGCGGTATATATATATATATATATATATATATATATATATATATATATATATGTATATATATATATATATATATATATATATATATATATATATACACATAAAACATAGCGGGGGAGACGAGCGGGGGGAGACGTTACGGTGTGTCAGATAGTCAGAAATGTCAGGTAGCTCAGAAATGTCGGTTTGAAGTTGACAGAAGTGGAGTTGGTGTGGTCCAGTTACGATCCGACGGTTGACTGGTTGTGGGGTGTGTGTGTGTGTGTGTGTGTGTGTGTGTGTGTGTGTGTGTGTGTGTGTGTGTGTCTGTTCTGTGTCTGTGTGTCTGTGTGTCTGTGTGTCTGTGTGTCTGTGTGTCTGTGTGTCTGTGTGTCTGTGTGTCTGTGTGTCTGTGTGTCTGTGTGTCTGTGTGTCTGTGTGTCTGTGTGTCTGTGTGTCTGTGTGTCTGTGTGTCTGTGTGTCTGTGTGTCTGTGTGTCTGTGTGTCTGTGTGTCTGTGTGTCTGTGTGTCTGTGTGTCTGTGTGTCTGTGTGTCTGTGTGTCTGTGTGTCTGTGTGTCTGTGTGTCTGTGTGTCTGTGTGTCTGTGTGTCTGTGTGTCTGTGTGTCTGTGTGTGTCTGTGTGTGTCTGTGTGTCTGTGTGTCTGTGTGTCTGTGTGTCTGTGTGTCTGTGTGTCTGTGTGTGTCTGTGTGTGTGTGTGTGTGTGTGTGTGTGTGTGTGTGTGTGTGTGTCTGTGTGTGTGTGTGTGTGTGTGTGTGTGTGTCTGTGTCTGTGTGTGTGTGTGTGTGTCTGTGTGTCTGTGTGTGTGTGTCTGTGTCTGTGTCTGTGTCTGTGTCTGTGTCTGTGTGTGTGTGTGTGTGTCTGTGTGTCTGTGTGTGTGTCTGTGTGTGTGTCTGTGTGTGTGTGTGTGTGTGTGTGTGTGTGTGTGTGTGTGTGTGTGTGTGTCTGTGTGTGTGTGTGTGTGTGTGTGTGTGTGTGTGTGTGTGTGTGTGTGTGTCTGTGTGTGTGTGTGTGTCTGTGTGTGTGTCTGTGTGTGTGTGTGTCTGTGTCTGTGTCTGTGTCTCTGTGTGTGTGTGTGTGTGTGTGTGTGTGTGTGTGTGTGTGTGTGTGTGTGTGTGTGTGTGTGTGTGTCTGTGTGTGTCTGTGTGTGTCTGTGTGTGTGTGTGTGTGTGTGTGTGTGTGTCTGTGTCTGTGTCTGTGTGTGTGTGTGTGTGTGTGTGTCTGTGTCTGTGTCTGTGTCTGTGTCTGTGTGTGTGTGTGTGTGTGTGTGTGTGTGTGTGTGTGTGTGTGTCGACACAGGGTTTCGTCACCGGTGAAAAGTCGTGCTACAGCCGGGTGGTGGCGCAGTTCACCGGGAAGATGCCGGCCCGACTGAAGGCCGCCTTCATCAGTCTCATCAGGAAGGTGAGAGCTCTTGTCACCGGCCGGTTCGCAGGCGGCCAGACTCCGTTGCTTTTTAGCTGCTGGGCTAACTGGCGCCTGGCGGTGGGGTCTCCATTGCTACTGGCAACTAGCACATTCAAAGATGTTGGACCGGGACAGTGCGTGAACTGCATTCCTGATTATGATGTTTTGGGTGGCTCCGACTGCTGTGCCCCGTCTGTCTGTGTTCACGTGACCCCTGTGTTCCCCTGGCCAGGTGCACGCGCACCGGACCGTCTCGGAGCTGTGTTCACGTGACCCCTGTGTTCCCCTGGCCAGGTGCACGCGCACCGGACCGTCTCAGAGCTGTGTTCACGTGACCCCTGTGTTCCCCTGGCCAGGTGCACGCGCACCGGACCGTCTCAGAGCTGTGTTCACGTGACCCCTGTGTTCCCGTGGCCAGGTCCACGCGCACCGGACCGTTCAGAGCTGTGTTCACGTGACCCCTGTGTTCCCCTGGCCAGGTCCACGCGCACCGGACCGTCTCGGAGCTGTGTTCCCGTGACCCCTGTGTTCCCCTGGCCAGGTCCACGCGCACCGGACCGTCTTAGAGCTGTGTTCACGTGACCCCTGTGTTCCCCTGGCCAGGTCCACGCGCACCGGACCGTCTTAGAGCTGTGTTCACGTGACCCCTGTGTTCCCCTGGCCAGGTCCACGCGCACCGGACCGTCTCGGAGCTGTGTTCACGTGACCCCTGTGTTCCCCAGGCCAGGTCCACGCGCACCGGACCGTCTTAGAGCTGTGTTCACGTGACCCCTGTGTTCCCCTGGCCAGGTCCACGCGCACCGGACCGTCTTAGAGCTGTGTTCACGTGACCCCTGTGTTCCCCTGGCCAGGTCCACGCGCACCGGACCGTCTTAGAGCTGTGTTCACGTGACCCCTGTGTTCCCCTGGCCAGGTCCACGCGCACCGGACCGTCTCGGAGCTGTGTTTGCTGGCCAGCCAGCTGGGGGCCGCCGAGCTGTCCTCCACTCCGGCGGCGGACACGACCGGCAGCCTGATCAGAGCAGAGGCCTGTCTCAGTCAGGTACGACGACGCCAGCCTGACCGGGGTGGCGGGTCACAGCAAACCTCTGCCGATGGCTGGGGGTTGTCCTGGCGATACCTCTGCCGATGACTGGGGGTTGTCCTGGCGATACCTCTGCCGATGACTGGGGGTTGTCCTGGCGATACCTCTGCCGATGGCTGGGGGTTGTCTTGGCGATACCTCTGCCGATGGCTGGGGGTT
Source organism: Chirona hameri (assembly GCA_036785665.1). Classification (NCBI taxonomy): domain Eukaryota; kingdom Metazoa; phylum Arthropoda; class Thecostraca; order Balanomorpha; family Balanidae; genus Chirona; species Chirona hameri. The sequence continues at coordinate 71,401 of JAXIVJ010002134.1, read as the reverse complement.
GTTCTGGCGATACCTCTGCCGATGGCTGGGGGTTGTCCTGGCGATGCCTGGCCAACCCTCTGGTTGGTTTTCACTATATAGTGTATACTGTAACGTCTTGTTCAGAGGTGTATTTTAAGTCGTCAGCGATACTGAATATTCTTCAATTGAATTATAGAGATCTGAGCAGCTGTATGGTATATGTGGTTGAATGGGCTGTGAAGGTGAGTACCTATACGGCCGCGGGATTTGACCCAGAGCTAAGAAATCGACGAAAACTTGTTTAACTGATAGATATTTACTGAGTGTTGTTTTTACACCATGAGTTGATAGCTGTGATTTCGCATTAGTTTGTGGCGGCTGTATGTGAGATCAGTCTGCTGTAACTGGTCAGGTGACCATGGCTGGCCGCTGCGCCGGTCGGTCCAGGTCTGACGGCCCCCGCCGTCCGCAGATCAGCCGCCTGCTGCGCTCCGCCGATGCGCTGCTGGGCCACTCTGAGCGGGCTCTGCCGGTGCAGCTGGCGGTGCAGGCGGCGGCGCCGGTGGGCCGGCCGCGCGCCGACCTATGCTACATGCTGCGCTGGTCGGGCCTGCCTGAGGCGCTGCTGGTGCTGCTGCAGACGCCAGCCTGCCTGGCCTCCTCGCGGCTGGTGGGCGCCGCCCGCCTGCTGCTCACCGGTCAGTCGGCCCGGCCCGTTTTGTGCCCGTCCCGTCCCGTCCCGTCCCGTCCCGTCCCGTCCCGTCCCGTCCCGTCCCGTCCCGTCCCGTCCCGTCCCGTTCCCGTCCCGTTCCCGTCCCGTTCCCGTCCCGTCCCGTTCCGTTCCGTCCACGTCCACGTCCACGTCCACGTCCACGTCCACGTCCACGTCCACGTCCACGTCCACGTCCACGTCCACGTCCACGTCCCCGCCCCCGCTCCCGCCCCGCCCCGCCCCCGTCCCCGTCCCCGTAAAAGTCGCATTACACTTGTCATGGTAGAGTGTTGAGAGTGGAGGCCGCAGTTTCACGCTGCCACTACTCGTCGCTCTTCATCTGAAGTAGTCGCATGGGTGACTGCATCGCTAGCGACAGGCCGGTGATTTTGGTAACTGGAGAAATTAGCAACTCAATGGATCCGGGGGATAATATGACTGAACCCACATTATCCCCCGGATGCATAATATGGTTGATGTACGCCACCTTCCGCTTGGTGTGCGTGCGTGCGTGTGCGTCCGCGCGCGTGCGTGCGTGCGTGCGTGCGTGCGTGCGTGTGTGTGTGTGTGTGTGTGTGTGTGTGTGTGTGTGTGTGTGTGTGTGTGTGTGTGTGTGTGTGTGTGTGTGTGTGTGTGTGTGTGTGTGTGTGTGTGTGCGTGCGTGCGTGCGTGCGTGCGTGCGTGCGTGCGTGCGTGCGTGCGTGCGTGCGTGCGTGCGTGTGTGTGTG
>JAXIVJ010002134.1:22500-52500 GCA_036785665.1 Chirona hameri | reverse complement strand
TCTGTCTGCCTGTCTCTGTATGTCTGTCTCTGTCTGTCTGTCTCTGTCTGTCTGTCTCTGTCTGTCTCTGTCTGTCTGTCTGTCTGTCTGTCTGTCTGTCTGTCTATGTCTGTCTGTCTCTGTCTGTCTGTCTGTCTCTGTCTGTCTCTGTCTGTCTGTCTGTTTTTGTCTGTATGTCTGTATGTCTCTGTATGTCTATGTATGTCTCTGTATGTCTCTGTATGTCTCTGTATGTCTCTGTATGTATCTGTATGTCTCTGTCTGTCTCTGTCTTTCTCTGTATGTCTCTGTCTGTCTCTGTCTGTATCTGTCTGTCTCTGTCTGTCTCTGTCTGTTTCTGTATGTCTGTTTCTGTATGTCTCTGTCTGTCTGTCTCTGTCTGTCTCTGTCTGTCTGTTGTTGATTGTTGTTGATTGTCTGTGTTTGTGTGTGATGTGTCTGCATGCAGAGCTGGCGGCGTCCACCGAGGCGCTGCTGCTGCTTGCGGTGGCCGCCGAGGCTGTGGCGCCGCTGCTGCGCCTGCTCAGTCAGGTGGCGCCGCTGGACGACGGCGGCGAGGAGGTGCACCCGCTCTACCAGACGGGCGTCTGGCTGCTGCACTGTCTGCAGGCTGTCCAGCTGCTGGGCGCGCTGCATACCGCCGGCAAGGACCCGGCCAAACAGGTGGGCATGGTCCGACTGCCGGTGGCTGCTATATAGTACCGACTGTGTCGAGCAATGTGGCCAGAGTCCGCCGCTGCTGTGACCTGTGACGCCTGTGGTGGCATGTCCAGCGTCAGACCAGACGGGGTGTAAAGCCTTACACCTGACGCCGGTGGCCTTGAGTTGCATCTATCTACAGTTACCACAGTACTGGGCGCCAATTGACCATAAGTAGTCGGTGCGCCCAAAAACCCCCAATCATATCACAGTACGACACGTACTTAGCGGCATTTTATGTGGCTATTTTCACTGTGTACCACTAGGACTGATTATCAGCTGATGGCAAATAATGTGTTCCGGCTCGGTTGCTGACCGCTGTGGCGCTGACTTCCCTGTCGTCAGGTGTCAGCTCTGCACGCGCTGGCCTCTCTGTCGGGCGGCGTGCGCGGCCGCGCCGCTCTGGTGCACGTGCTGAGTCGCGGCGATCTGGCCTGGCCGCTGGTCGACCTGCTGGAGTCGGCCGAGCGCGGCTCGGCGCCAGCAGAGTACTGCGCGGAGCTGCTGCTGATCGTGCTGCGCGGCGCTGACTCGCTGCGGGGCGCCGCTAGGCTGGCCGAGCGCGCCCGCGCCGACCCAGAGCTGGCCGAGCGGCTCGGCGCGGCCTTCGACTGGCTGTCGCCGCTGGCCGAGGTGGCCGCGCGGCCGGACCGCGTAGTGGCGCTGTGCGCGGTGGTGCGGGATCACGTGGAGCGGGCCGAGCTGCTGCCGCCCCCGCTGGTGACGGCGCTGCGCCAGCTGGCGGCCGCCGCTGTGCCGCCAGAGTCGCCGCCGGACGCCGCGCCGCCCGTCCGCGAGCTGCGCCACCGGTACGCGCTGACGCAGCTCCACGCTGCCGACGGCATGGAGCTGACTGTGATGGTGCTGCGCCGGGTGGCCGAGGCCTACGGCCAGCCAGCCGTGCACGCGCCAGCGCTGGCCGGCCAGCAGGGCCTGGCGCTGTGCGGCCTGCTGCGCCCGGCCGTGGCGCTGCTGCACCAGATGCTGGCGCTGGCCGTGGAGGCGCGCGGTGCCAAGTTCCAGGACCTGACGCCGGTGGCGCCTCTGGTGGACACGTACCTGCTGCTGTGGGCGGTGCCGGCCGGCGGCGCGGCGGCTGGCGCCGCGCAGGCCGTGCAGCGGGACGTGGTGTCGGCGCTGCTAACCTTCACACAGCCGGAGGTGGCCGTCACGTCTGAGGCGGCCGTACAGCAGAGCGCCTGGACGCGCATGGTGTCCGAAGCGCTGGAGGCGGCCGTTCGTGCGCCGCACACGCTGCTGCCCTGCCTGGGTCTGTTGTCGGAGCTGCTGCCGCTGCCGCTGCCCCTGCAGACGAACCGGCCGCTGACCGAGGCCGAGGCGGCGGCGGCGCTGGAGCTACGCAGTCTGTGGGCAGCGCACCTGCTCACCACTGGCCAGCAGGTGCGCTCGCTGGCGGCACTGCTCTGTCAGACCAGCTGCGCGCCGCTGCTACAGGCGGCGCGCAGCCTGCTGGTGCAGCTGGCCGACCTGTCGTCCACGGCCGCCCTGCTGGTCACGTCCGCCCTTCTGCAGGCCGTACAGGGCACGCTCAGCATGCCGCCTGGCGGACTGGCGCACGCGCTCAACCTGCTGGCTGACCTGGTAACACACCCGTGCATCAAGGCGGCGGCGCTGTGGCTGCTGGGCAGCCAGCAGGCGCACGCGCCGTTGCTGGGCCGACTGCTGGCCCTGCTGACGGCGCGCCCGGCCGGCTTGGCCGCCTCCGAGCACCTGCAGGCGCAGGAGTGGCTTGTCTCGGCGCTGCACGCGCTCTGCGACCAAGAGGTGACCATGTCTGGCTGCAGGGAGCGCGAGCCCGGCGCGGAGGCGGCCGGCGGCGCACTGCCGCCGCCCCCGCTGCTCGCCGCCATCACGGAGGCTCTGATGGCGCACCTGGCCAGCCACGAGGCCGGGTTTGGTTCGCTGCTGCTGGCCGTCCGCACGCTGGTGATACTCACTGAGCACAAGCGTGGCGTGCACCGGATCAAAAGGTGGGTGGCAGACTGGCAGAGCATGTGGGGATGCATATCAAGGTATGCATGCCTGATTGTATGCTACCATTTGACCTACATTGCTTTGTTTTATGACACTTGCTCTGCAATAGCCGCACGTGGATGGAATGAGCCTATTGTGTTGAATAACTAACTAACTAGGCAGTCGGTATAACATATTATCTCAGTGTGCGTGTGCGTGTGCGTGCGCGTGCGCGTGCGCGTGCGCGTGCGCGCGTGTGTGTGTGTGTGTGTGTGTGTGTGTGTGTGTGTGTGTGTGTGTGTGTGTGTGTGTGTGTGTGTCGCGCGGTGGCGTGACGTGACGTGTGTGTCGGCAGCGAACTGGCGCACCACCCGGGCTGTCTGCAGTCTCTCATTAGCCGCCTGTGGCGTGACGTGACGTGACGTGACGTGTGTGTCGGCAGCGGACTGGCGCACCACCCGGGCTGTCTGCAGTCTCTCATTAGCCGCCTGTGGCGTGACGTGACGTGTGTGACGTGTGTGTCGGCAGCGGACTGGCGCACCACCCGGGCTGTCTGCAGTCTCTGATTAGCCGCCTGTCGTCGGAGTTCAGCCGCGACAACAGCGACTGCATGGCCACCGTGCAGGCGACACTGGAGCTGGTCCGCCTGCTGGCCGAGCCGCAGTCGGCGGCGGCACTCAGCCCGCCGCAGCTGGCCGCCGCGCTCCGCTGGACCGAGCAGGGCGAGGAGGCTGGCGAGCTGGTGGACCCTCCGCTCCGGGTACTGGAGAGGAAGATACAACAGGTGAGCAACTGTGGGGTAAAGTGGGGGGGGGGGTCAGGATACTGGAGAGGAACATACAACAGGTGGCGAACTGCGGGGAACGGGGGGGTCAGGGTACTGGAGAGGAACATACAACAGGTTGCGAACTGCGGGGCACGGGGGGGGGGGGGCAGGGTACTGGAGAGGAACATACAACAGGTTGCGAACTGCGGGGGGGTCAGGGTACTGGAGAGGAACATACAACAGGTTGCGAACTGCGGGGGGGTCAGGGTACTGGAGAGGAACATACAACAGGTGGCGAACTGCGGGGCACGGGGGGGGGGTCAGGGTACTGGAGAGGAACATACAACAGGTTGCGAACTGCGGGGCACGGGGGGGGGGGGGGTCAGGGTACTGGAGAGGAACATACAACAGGTTGCGAACTGCGGGGCACGGGGGGGGCAGGGTACTGGAGAGGAACATACAACAGGTTGCGAACTGCGGGGGGTCAGGGTACTGGAGAGGAACATACAACAGGTTGCGAACTGCGGGGAACGGTGGGGGGGGAGGGTCAGGATACTGGAGAGGAACATACAACAGGTAGCGAACTGCGGGGCACGGGGGGAGGTCAGGGTACTGGAGAGGAACATACAACAGGTGGGGAACTGCGGGGCACGGGGGGGAGGTCAGGGTACTGGAGAGGAACATACAACAGGTGGGGACCGAGGCGTCGTGATCAGAGACTACGTGTCAGAGAGTATCAACAGCCAGGATGTAACGTCAACAAATCAGCCAATCAGCGATGGGAGTACGATGCCCGCTTGTGTTACGGTACATATTAAACGCTGAGAAGGTGAACAGTTTCCTTTAACCCTCGCCCTACGGGAGCTTTTGTCACCTTCGTCCTACGGGGGGGGGGGGGGGGCTGACAGCCCCCCCCCCCCCTGTTAACTTCCAAACCAAGCAACTTGGAGCAATGCGGTAAAAACCAGCATGTTGCCTGTCTTGAGAGGAATCTAACAGTATGCGATGTTTAGGTTTCAGGTCAATGGGTGACCTTCCAGATCAAGTGAATGACCTCGGATTTACCACGTTTACCACAGCGATTTTGCTCTTCAGAAAACCTCAAAATTATAAATTGATAAATGTAAATAAAAAGGCATGTTCCTAGACCAATTTTGGCTCAGAAATACGGAAAAGGTAATTATTTGTTCGTATGTTGTAAAAAAAGTCATTTTTTTGGTAAATGGCGTCATCAGTTTCTTACACTTAGTGAGCCATCACTCAGTCAAAAATGAAGATATTGCTTTAAAAATTGGTATGGGTATTGTCCATACTCAGTTCTCTCACATATATTCCGTTTTTTTAACATCTTTGAAAATTTTGATTTTGTGGGGATTTTTCCAAAAAGTGCATTTTTTTTTTATTTTAGGGGTCAAAAACCCAAAATTTTACAACTCCGAGATTGCCATTTTAAAGATAATGCCATGTTGTATCTTTGGTGCATTGCGTTTGCAATTTCCTTTAAAACTCTGTTCTCTACCATTTTTTTTATATTTATCGTTTTTCCACCAACATGACGTCATCAAAACATGATTATCTCCCAAACTACTTAACCAATTTCAATTAAATTTTTACAGCATTCGTATAATTATTGTAAACTCAGCAACCCAAAATTTCAGCAAGATGCGCTGCATGTGTAAAAAGTTATTCAAGAAAACCTCAGGGGGTGGCTGTCAGCCCCCCCTCCCTTCTTTCGAAGTTTTTTTTTCTCGAAGTTTTCAAGAGTATTAAGGTGTAAAAACAAATATTTCAGCGCTCATTGTGGCGCCTTCCTCAGTGAGTGACTGGTGCAAGATACCTTTTTTCTAGGTCAACAGAATAATGAGCATTTTCACGCGATTAATAAAATGGTTAGGACTTTCATTAAGAAATAAACTAATCTTGCCTAAATTGATTACAAAAACACAATACTAACGCCAACATTCACCCGCCAAAATAAAAGCATAACACACACGCACACACACAAAAACAATACTACGCAACATAAACACACGATGATACGCAACCGAATATCTAGATTACGCATGATTAGACTTATATCGAGTTTTAGCAACCGTATATAGCTAGCGACCATTTTTCCAGACTATGTCCCATATGGGGCTCAAATGAACATTTCCAACGTCGAGGTTGATCGAAGGGCGCGACTGTCGAATCTCTATAGCCTCCCGGAACTTCCTTAAAAGAAGAGAGAAATAAGATTCAGGAAATATTCTCAGCCAACGGATATCCAGAAAGCTTTGTTAAAAAAGGCCATGAAACCGAAACATCGGAGAGCGCAAGCTGGGAGACCACAGGAAGAGGTTGCCAGGAGCAGGGAAGTGTACGCTGCAGTTCCCTACGTACCAGGTGTGAGTGAGAAGATAACGAAGCTGCTCAGACAAGAAGGGATCAGAGTAGCACACACATCAAAACGTTTGCGAAATCGTTTGGTGAACGTTAAAGACCCGATAGAACCAGGCAAGAAGAAAGGGGCCGTTTACCAGATCAAGTGCTCGTGCGGCTCCAGTTACATAGGAGAAACCGGAAGACCAAAAACTGTCAGGATGAAGGAGCATGTATCCGATATAAAATTCGCAAGGGGGGACAAATCAGCCACTGCTAGACATTTTGAAACATGTAGTGGAAGTATGGATCCGCTCAGTGCAAAAACTCTGGCTCTGGAAGGTCACTGGAAGAAAAGGAAGTTCCGGGAGGCTATAGAGATTCGACAGTCGCGCCCTTTGATCAACCTCGACGTTGGAAATGTTCATTTGAGCCCCATATGGGACATAGTCTGGAAAAATGGTCGCTAGCTATATACGGTTGCTAAAACTCGATATGTCTAATCATGTGTAATCTAGATATTCGGTTGCGTATCATCGTGTGTTTATGTTGCGTAGTATTGTTTTTGTGTGTGTGCGTGTGTGTTATGCTTTTATTTTGGCGGGTGAATGTTGGCGTTAGTATTATTTTTTGTAATCAATTTAGGCAAGATTAGTTTATTTCTTAATGAAAGTCCTAACCATTTTATTCATCGCGTGAAAATGCTCATTATTCTGTTGACCTAGAAAAAAGGTATCTTGCACCAGTCACTCACTGAGGAAGGCGCCACAATGAGCGCTGAAATATTTGTTTTTACACCTTAAAGTACAGGCTCCACGGCACGTGTTTTCGCTTTTTTAATTACGTTTTTTGATTTTTTCGTTTTTCCGGTCTCGAAAAACTTCCTGTGCCATAGGATTACATGGAGACAGCTCCACGAGTGAAGGTGATTTTTTTGAACGCGCGAAAAAAACGAAAAAACGTACTCAGAAAACGAAAACGCGACGCGAAAAAAAAACAACGAAAAAATGTAAAAGCGAAACGTTGATTCAACCCAAAAGTTTGGGTTGAACATCGCTTTTTCTATATATCGCCAAAGTGAATGTGGTGCGGCGTTAGCGAAGCGCGTGTTCAACATACCTTTTTCCAGGGCCTTTATCTTGAGTAAAGTTCAATTTTGTGCATCTACATTTTACATTGATATAAGTACTCTGCATTTTACAGCTAGCAGCCTGCCTCAGTACGTATTTTCAGGGGTGGAAATGTTGATGTTTGTTGGTATATAATTTTGCACTAGAGGTGTTTCTTTGATGAAAATAGAAGATAAGATTGGTCAGATTATCCAGCAAATTTGTATTTCCCACAGGCCTCAAAGTCCTTGGCCATCTGTCTCCACTCAGACGGGGTCGGGAAGGCCAGAGCTGTTGGCCCAAGTTCAGACCAGATTGCTTCGCATACCTCTGGGATGATCTTGCGAATCGTCGCGTACGCGATACGGTAGGATTCGGCCACAGACTGCATCGAGCCGCCCGCCGCCAGGAACCTCAGCGTCACCGCCAGACGCTCGCCAGGGGAGATGGGATCCCGCATGGTGGTGGCTTTCTTCTTGATCTTGTCAGAGACAAGGGCCAGCAGCTCGTCGAAATCTTCAACACTCATGTGGAAATACCGCTGGTGTGCGGCTGAGTCGGTGTTCCGCATCTCGCGGACCAGGGTGTGATACTCGCCCGTTTGGTCCCGACGAAGAAGAATTGGGCGCACCCAGCAGGTCCGCTGATGGCGCTCCTGGCGCCTTCTCTGCAGGCGCCGCAGGAAAACCAGCCGCAAAAGATGCTGGCGGTTGATATCCATGATACCGTTTGCCCCAATATATATGATATTAGGACAAAACCGCTGTCGGCCGTCACTTATCCAGTACAAACCAGCTGAAATTCCTATTGTGAAAAGTGACAACTCGTAAAAACGATAAACTTCGAAATTGAAGCGAAAAACGCGAAAAAATCAACTCTTAAAGCGCAAAAACGAAAAAAACGAAAAAAAATAGACAAATCAAAAACGCATGCCGTGGAGCCAGACCTTTATACTCTTGAAAACTTCGAAAAATATAAAACTAACTGTTATACCTGAGTAAAAGTATAACCCTAAAGTCTTACTTAATGGCCATAACTGATCATGAGCGAGACCAGAGTGGGCAAGTCAGGTGCCTGCACCTATCTTCATGACGCCCGAAGTCAACTGAATACTGAATTATCCTCTAAAGGCCCACCACCCATATTTCTGGGTTTTATCAGGCAAACCTGTAAAATTTCGCGCCGCTTGGCGGCGCTAAATAACAAGTACCATAGCATGACAACCACATTAAAAATGCTGCAAAGGCAAATACACGAATACAAATGGGGGCACTTTTTTTTTCGCCATTTCAGTCGACCCCCCACTCACAAATTATTGGCGGCTCCCCAGCCTACAGGTGAGGACTGTGGGATGTATGGTAACGCTGTACCGCCGCCACAGGAGGTGTGCGGTGAGGACTGTGGGATGTATGGTAACGCTGTACCTGTACCGCCGCCACAGGAGGAGGTGTGCGGTGAGGACTGTGGGATGTATGGTAACGCTGCACCTGTACCGCCGCCACAGGAGGTGTGCGGTAAGGACTGTGGGATGTATGGTAACGCTGTACCGCCGCCACAGGAGGTGTGCGGTGAGGACTGTGGGATGTATGGTAACGCTGTACCTGTACCGCCGCCACAGGAGGTGTGCGGTGAGGACTGTGGGATGTATGGTAACGCTGTACCTGTACCGCCGCCACAGGAGGAGGTGTGCGGTGAGGACTGTGGGATGTATGGTAACGCTGTACCTGTACCGCCGCCACAGGAGGTGTGCGGTGAGGACTGTGGGATGTATGGTAACGCTGCACCTGTACCGCCGCCACAGGAGGTGTGCGGCGAGGAATGTGGGATGTATGGTAACGCTGTACCTGTACCGCCGCCACAGGAGGTGTGCGGTGAGGACTGTGGGATGTATGGTAACGCTGTACCGCCGCCACAGGAGGTGTGCGGTGAGGACTGTGGGATGTATGGTAACGCTGCACCTGTACCGCCGCCACAGGAGGTGTGCGGTGAGGACTGTGGGATGTATGGTAACGTTGTACCGCCGCCACAGGAGGTGTACGGTAAGGACTGTGGGATGTATGGTAACGCTGCACCTGTACCGCCGCCACAGGAGGTGTGCGGTGAGGACTGTGGGATGTATGGTAACGTTGTACCGCCGCCACAGGAGGTGTACGGTAAGGACTATGGGATGTATGGTAACGCTGCACCTGTACCGCCGCCACAGGAGGTGTGCGGTGAGGACTGTGGGATATATGGTAACGTTGTACCGCCGCCACAGGAGGTGTACGGTAAGGACTGTGGGATGTATGGTAACGCTGCACCTGTACCGCCGCCACAGGAGGTGTGCGGTAAGGACTGTGGGATGTATGGTAACGCTGTACCGCCGCCACAGGAGGTGTGCGGTGAGGACTGTGGGATGTATGGTAACGCTGTACCGCCGCCACAGGAGGTGTGCGGTGAGGACTGTGGGATGTATGGTAACGCTGTACCTGTACCGCCGCCACAGGAGGAGGTGTGCGGTGAGGACTGTGGGATGTATGGTAACGCTGTACCTGTACCGCCGCCACAGGAGGAGGTGTGCGGTGAGGACTGTGGGATGTATGGTAACGCTGCACCTGTACCGCCGCCACAGGAGGTGTGCGGTGAGGACTGTGGGATATATGGTAACGCTGTACCGCCGCCACAGGAGGTGTGCGGTGAGGACTGTGGGATGTATGGTAACGCTGTACCTGTACCGCCGCCACAGGAGGTGTGCGGTGAGGACTGTGGGATGTATGGTAACGTTGTACCGCCGCCACAGGAGGAGGTGTGCGGTGAGGACTGTGGGATGTATGGTAACGCTGTACCTGTACCGCCGCCACAGGAGGAGGTGTGCGGTGAGGACTGTGGGATGTATGGTAACGCTGTACCGCCGCCACAGGAGGTGTGCGGTGAGGACTGTGGGATGTATGGTAACGCTGTACCTGTACCGCCGCCACAGGAGGTGTGCGGTGAGGACTGTGGGATGTATGGTAACGCTGTACCTGTACCGCCGCCACAGGAGGAGGTGTGCGGTGAGGACTGTGGGATGTATGGTAACGCTGTACCGCCGCCACAGGAGGTGTGCGGTGAGGACTGTGGGATGTATGGTAACGCTGTACCTGTACCGCCGCCACAGGAGGTGTGCGGTGAGGACTGTGGGATGTATGGTAACGCTGTACCTGTACCGCCGCCACAGGAGGAGGTGTGCGGTGAGGACTGTGGGATGTATGGTAACGCTGCACCTGTACCGCCGCCACAGGAGGTGTGCGGTGAGGACTGTGGGATGTATGGTAACGCTGTACCCCCGCCACAGGAGGTGTGCGGTGAGGACTGTGGGATGTATGGTAACGCTGTACCTGTACCGCCGCCACAGGTGTGCGGTGAGGACTGTGAGATGTATGGTAACGCTGTACCTGTACCGCCGCCACAGGAGGTGTGCGGTGAGGACTGTGGGATGTATGGTAACGCTGTACCGCCGCCACAGGAGGTGTGCGGTGAGGACTGTGGGATGTATGGTAACGCTGTACCGCCGCCACAGGAGGTTTGCGGTGAGGACTGTGGGATGTATGGTAACGCTGCACCTGTACCGCCGCCACAGGAGGTGTGCGGTGAGGACTGTGGGATGTATGGTAACGCTGTACCCCCGCCACAGGAGGTGTGCGGTGAGGACTGTGGGATGTATGGTAACGCTGTACCTGTACCGCCGCCACAGGTGTGCGGTGAGGACTGTGAGATGTATGGTAACGCTGTACCGCCGCCACAGGAGGTGTGCGGTGAGGACTGTGGGATGCATGGTAACGCTGTACCTGTACCGCCGCCACAGGAGGAGGTGTGCGGTGAGGACTGTGGGATGTATGGTAACGCTGTACCTGTACCGCCGCCACAGGTGTGCGGTGAGGACTGTGAGATGTATGGTAACGCTGTACCGCCGCCACAGGAGGTGTGCGGTGAGGACTGTGGGATGCATGGTAACGCTGTACCTGTACCGCCGCCACAGGAGGAGGTGTGCGGTGAGGACTGTGGGATGTATGGTAACGCTGTACCTGTACCGCCGCCACAGGAGGTGTGCGGTAAGGACTGTGGGATGTATGGTAACGCTGTACCTGTACCGCCGCCACAGGAGGAGGTGTGCGGTGAGGACTGTGGGATGTATGGTAACGCTGTACCTGTACCGCCGCCACAGGAGGTGTGCGGTGAGGACTGTGGGATGTATGGTAACGCTGTACCTGTATCGCCGCCACAGGAGGTGTGCGGCGAGGACGAGGAGCTGGACGCCCTGAGGGACGGGTTCGCCGAGGTGATCCGCCACCTGGACGGCGTGGAGGAGGTGCCCGACAGTGTGGAGCCGGGCGAGCCGCCGCCCGAGGGCCGACCGCCGCCCTCGCTGGCCGAGCTCTACCAGCAGCGGCCCGTCTTCACCGTGGCTGATGAGGAGATCCCGGCCTACTGGCTGCAGCAGGCCATCGACGAGGAGATGGACAATGACGATGACCTGGTGAGTCGGACGCTGTAAATAGACACTGACTAGAGGATTGTTGGCCCGTGCACTCGCTAACCTGTTAGCCTGACAGCCGCTGGGGCCTCCTGGACACTTTCGAACCGCTGGGGCTTTGTGATGTCACTGAGACCAGCTGACCTGCCATGGGATTGACGCCAAATTTTACCCACATGTGGCCAAGGAATGCATTTAAAAGTAGCCAAAGTGTCGAGTGGCTATCCCTACGCGTTTGTGTCATCGACGGAAAACTCCAAGGGTGGAAGCCCCCAGCGCCTCGCGGGCTAACACATTAACCCATTAACCCTATTCCCTGCGGGCGGCCAAAATTACGTTAACCTGCGGGGGTCAGATTGTGCCCCCCCCCCCCCCCCCCCCCCACACCCAGAGATCTCGAGAACCGCTCGGTCGATTTCGATGGGGAAAACGCCATTGTATTCGTAATGACAAGATCCTTCTTTTAGGGGCCCGACATTTGGTTTTTGTTTAATGGGGGGGGCGCAGGGGAAAAAAAAACGTTTTTTTGTGTTTTTGAAAGGTCATTGCGGCCATGTGGTTTGGCTGATTTGAAAGCCCCAAACGTTTGTGAGCTTCAAATGTACTGGTCTTTAATATACCAAAAGAGAAATACCCAAATCAAAAATCAAAGGCAAAAATCAAAGGCGTATTCAGGGCATGTAAAATGGGGGGGGGGATTTTCTGATAACAAATTTGTACTGTTCGTGATTGTTTGGGACGACATGAACGTCAGATGTGGGCATTACTTGCTGTAATGTGTTAAATTTAATATATTGCGCATAAGCGGATCCAGCAAAACAACGTGGGGGGCACCATGCGAGTAACGCTTTTATCATCTTACTAATTTGAAGTTTGACCTAATTTGAGGTATGGTATCGCCTCCCATTTTTTGTACCTGAGTGCGCCTCTGCCAACAAACATGTTTAATCACAGTATGTATGACGCATAATGCATTGAAAATGTATATGACTCATTATTGCACCGCAAACTACGAAGAAAGTATGCGCCGCACAACCGCATGCGTAACAACCTCCCCAAAACAGGAGCCTGGCACCGCCTCTGCTAGCCCGATTTTTTTTTCTCTCAAAATGTTGACAACACGCGCCATTCAAAGTTAGGGAAAGTCACAAAGTTTCAAGACGCTAGGTCTAACGGTTTAGAAACGGCAAGTGAAAAAACACCGGGGGCATAATCTGCCCCCCCCCCCCCCCCCCCGCAGGGACTAGGGTTAAGGCCCGAGTTTTATTTGTCCCTCAGGTGCAGTTCCGATGTGTTTTTACATGTGGTGTTCAACTGAAATGTCCAAAACAAATCACCAGACAAATGTTTGGGCTCGCAACTTTTCGGGTGCAATGGGTACTTGTTCGTTTTGTTTTGTAATGCACGCGCGGTGGACAAGAATAGCAGCCGAATAATCTTGGGAACCTCCCCAAAACAGGAGCCTGGCACCGCCTCTGCTAGCCCGATTTTTTTTTCTCTCAAAATGTTGACAACACGCGCCATTCAAAGTTAGGGAAAGTCACAAAGTTTCAAGACGCTAGGTCTAACGGTTTAGAAACGGCAAGTGAAAAAACACCGGGGGCATAATCTGCCCCCCCCCCCCCCCCCCCGCAGGGACTAGGGTTAAGGCCCGAGTTTTATTTGTCCCTCAGGTGCAGTTCCGATGTGTTTTTACATGTGGTGTTCAACTGAAATGTCCAAAACAAATCACCAGACAAATGTTTGGGCTCGCAACTTTTCGGGTGCAATGGGTACTTGTTCGTTTTGTTTTGTAATGCACGCGCGGTGGACAAGAATAGCAGCCGAATAATCTTGGGACATATGTTCCAACCGCGTTTCTCGCCCCCCCCCCCCTGGTTATCTTCCGAACCAATAACCGCAGCGAGACGCGCAAGGCGGCAATCGAAAGCTCTCAATGAGAAGCATCCAAAGCATACAAGACATTTTCAAAATAATGTCACATGTCGGTCACGGTCAGGTCAAAGATAAAATTGAGATATTTGGGTTTTTGGGCCATACTTTCCATCCAAAGCCTTAGATTGTGACTATTATCGCACAAAGTGCTCTCAAAAGGTATTATACATATCCCGCGTAAGCAAAAGTGAAATTGTAAGCAAAGGTCAATGTCAGGACACAAAAGGTCACTGGTCTACGAAAGCCATGCGACACATGTATGGGTTATTTTACACGAATAGTTCGATAGTAGCAGTCATTTTCACAATCTGACACCATATAAGGTCAAGGTCAGATCAAATAAGGTGAAAATTTGAAATTGATGAATATAAATAAAAAGGGCATGTGTCTACACCAGTTTTGTCTCAGGAATACAATGCTGGCATGTATTTGTTTGTATCCTATATTATCAAAAGAGCAACGTCTTCGCGCTCAGGCTTAGCCAATTGTCCGATCGCTCAGGCTTAGCCTATTGTCGACTTTGCTCAGGCTTGGCCTATTGTCGACTTTCTTCAACACTACGCCTATGGACATTCCTGCTGATGCCGCTTGCCTCACCTGTTGTCTGTATATATCATCTTAATAGCTAGCGCGGCGCGCTCCGCGAAGCGGAGCGGCGCGAGAAAAAAAGCGGCGCGAGAGTTGTATTGCCTGGACAACTGCATGCTTACTGTTGAAAGGCCCAGGGTCCCTTCAGATCGTCTACGGGCCCCTCCGACCTTTTCAACGCCGTTCTGACCTGTTCAGGGACTCATCTGGGATCCGCGAAAAGACATGATGTGGAGTGGGTGATATATATAAAATGCAAAGAGGGCTTACTCTCAGTGGCGTCGCCGAGCATTTTTGAGTGGGGGTCGGCTAAAATGCCGAAAAAATGTACCCCTATTTTTTGAAGCATTTTTATGTGGATTTTCATGTTATAGTAGGTACTTGTTATTTAGCGCCGTCATGCGGCGCGAATTTTTTAACGGGTTTTCCTGATAAAATCCAGAAATATAGGCGGTGGGCCATGTAGAGGATAAGAAGCTAAACATGCTATTAATTCAATTCAGCATTACGAGGAACCGAATACGATGACGATGGCTTCGTTATGATGATGGCCACCGATGTGACGCCGCGAAGCTGCGTGAAAATGTAAATTTTAGGTCGTGGAAAACGAAATTTTGACCTGCCTGCCCTGACCTGCCTGACCTGAACTGACCTGTTATGGCTTGACCTGACCTGATCTGACCACTGTTACCGGTCAGGTGAGTGTGAACCTGCTGTCTGTCACCCGCGAGCTGCTGCCGGGTCTGGATCTGCCGGCCGAGCTGAGTCGACTACTGCGCGGCCGCGACACCGCCGACGTCCGGCCCATCAAGGGTCCGTCGGCGCTGCTGCCCGGTGCCAGGGACCGCGGCCACTTCAGTGAGTACAGGGACTTCGGACACTTCAGTCAGTACAGGGACCTCGGACACTTCAGTCAGTACAGGGACCTCGGACACTTCAGTTGAGTACAGGGTCTGTTGAACTGTTCATTAATTATGTGTGTGTGTGTGTGTGTGTGTGTGTGTGTGTGTGTGTGTGTGTGTGTGTGTGTGTGTGTGTGTGTGTGTGTGTGTGTGTGTGTGTGTGTGTGTGTGTGTGTGTGTGTGTGTGTGTGTGTGTGTGTGTGTGTGTGTGTGTGTGTGTGTGTGTGTGTGTGTGTGTGTGTGTGTGTGTGTGTGTGTGTGTGTGTGTGTGTGTGTGTGTGTGTGTGTGTGTGTGTGTGTGTGTGTGTGTGTGTGTGTGTGTGTGTGTGTGTGTGTGTGTGTGTGTGTGTGTGTGTGTGTGTGTGTGTGTGTGTGTGTGTGTGTGTGTGTGTGTGTGTGTGTGTGTGTGTGTGTGTGTGTGTGTGTGTGTGTGTGTGTGTGTGTGTGTGTGTGTGTGTGTGTGTGTGTGTGTGTGTGTGTGTGTGTGTGTGTGTGTGTGTGTGTGTGTGTGTGTGTGTGTGTCTGTGTGTGTCTGTGTGTGTCTGTGTGTGTCTGTGTGTGTCTGTGTGTGTCTGTGTGTGTCTGTGTGTGTCTGTGTGTGTCTGTGTGTGTCTGTGTGTGTCTGTGTGTGTCTGTGTGTGTCTGTGTGTGTCTGTGTGTGTCTGTGTGTGTCTGTGTGTGTCTGTGTGTGTCTGTGTGTGTCTGTGTGTGTCTGTGTGTGTCTGTGTGTGTCTGTGTGTGTCTGTGTGTGTCTGTGTGTGTCTGTGTGTGTCTGTGTGTGTCTGTGTGTGTCTGTGTGTGTCTGTGTGTGTCTGTGTGTGTCTGTGTGTGTCTGTGTGTGTCTGTGTGTGTCTGTGTGTGTCTGTGTGTGTCTGTGTGTGTCTGTGTGTGTCTGTGTGTGTCTGTGTGTGTCTGTGTGTGTCTGTGTGTGTCTGTGTGTGTCTGTGTGTGTCTGTGTGTGTCTGTGTGTGTCTGTGTGTGTCTGTGTGTGTCTGTGTGTGTCTGTGTGTGTCTGTGTGTGTCTGTGTGTGTCTGTGTGTGTCTGTGTGTGTCTGTGTGTGTCTGTGTGTGTCTGTGTGTGTCTGTGTGTGTCTGTGTGTGTCTGTGTGTGTCTGTGTGTGTCTGTGTGTGTCTGTGTGTGTCTGTGTGTGTCTGTGTGTGTCTGTGTGTGTCTGTGTGTGTCTGTGTGTGTCTGTGTGTGTCTGTGTGTGTCTGTGTGTGTCTGTGTGTGTCTGTGTGTGTCTGTGTGTGTCTGTGTGTGTCTGTGTGTGTCTGTGTGTGTCTGTGTGTGTCTGTGTGTGTCTGTGTGTGTCTGTGTGTGTCTGTGTGTGTCTGTGTGTGTCTGTGTGTGTCTGTGTGTGTCTGTGTGTGTCTGTGTGTGTCTGTGTGTGTCTGTGTGTGTCTGTGTGTGTCTGTGTGTGTCTGTGTGTGTCTGTGTGTGTCTGTGTGTGTCTGTGTGTGTCTGTGTGTGTCTGTGTGTGTCTGTGTGTGTCTGTGTGTGTCTGTGTGTGTCTGTGTGTGTCTGTGTGTGTCTGTGTGTGTCTGTGTGTGTCTGTGTGTGTCTGTGTGTGTCTGTGTGTGTCTGTGTGTGTCTGTGTGTGTCTGTGTGTGTCTGTGTGTGTCTGTGTGTGTCTGTGTGTGTCTGTGTGTGTCTGTGTGTGTCTGTGTGTGTCTGTGTGTGTCTGTGTGTGTCTGTGTGTGTCTGTGTGTGTCTGTGTGTGTCTGTGTGTGTCTGTGTGTGTCTGTGTGTGTCTGTGTGTGTCTGTGTGTGTCTGTGTGTGTCTGTGTGTGTCTGTGTGTGTCTGTGTGTGTCTGTGTGTGTCTGTGTGTGTCTGTGTGTGTCTGTGTGTGTCTGTGTGTGTCTGTGTGTGTCTGTGTGTGTCTGTGTGTGTCTGTGTGTGTCTGTGTGTGTCTGTGTGTGTCTGTGTGTGTCTGTGTGTGTCTGTGTGTGTCTGTGTGTGTCTGTGTGTGTCTGTGTGTGTCTGTGTGTGTCTGTGTGTGTCTGTGTGTGTCTGTGTGTGTCTGTGTGTGTCTGTGTGTGTCTGTGTGTGTCTGTGTGTGTCTGTGTGTGTCTGTGTGTGTCTGTGTGTGTCTGTGTGTGTCTGTGTGTGTCTGTGTGTGTCTGTGTGTGTCTGTGTGTGTCTGTGTGTGTCTGTGTGTGTCTGTGTGTGTCTGTGTGTGTCTGTGTGTGTCTGTGTGTGTCTGTGTGTGTCTGTGTGTGTCTGTGTGTGTCTGTGTGTGTCTGTGTGTGTCTGTGTGTGTCTGTGTGTGTCTGTGTGTGTCTGTGTGTGTCTGTGTGTGTCTGTGTGTGTCTGTGTGTGTCTGTGTGTGTCTGTGTGTGTCTGTGTGTGTCTGTGTGTGTCTGTGTGTGTCTGTGTGTGTCTGTGTGTGTCTGTGTGTGTCTGTGTGTGTCTGTGTGTGTCTGTGTGTGTCTGTGTGTGTCTGTGTGTGTCTGTGTGTGTCTGTGTGTGTCTGTGTGTGTCTGTGTGTGTCTGTGTGTGTCTGTGTGTGTCTGTGTGTGTCTGTGTGTGTCTGTGTGTGTCTGTGTGTGTCTGTGTGTGTCTGTGTGTGTCTGTGTGTGTCTGTGTGTGTCTGTGTGTGTCTGTGTGTGTCTGTGTGTGTCTGTGTGTGTCTGTGTGTGTCTGTGTGTGTCTGTGTGTGTCTGTGTGTGTCTGTGTGTGTCTGTGTGTGTCTGTGTGTGTCTGTGTGTGTCTGTGTGTGTCTGTGTGTGTCTGTGTGTGTCTGTGTGTGTCTGTGTGTGTCTGTGTGTGTCTGTGTGTGTCTGTGTGTGTCTGTGTGTGTCTGTGTGTGTCTGTGTGTGTCTGTGTGTGTCTGTGTGTGTCTGTGTGTGTCTGTGTGTGTCTGTGTGTGTCTGTGTGTGTCTGTGTGTGTCTGTGTGTGTCTGTGTGTGTCTGTGTGTGTCTGTGTGTGTCTGTGTGTGTCTGTGTGTGTCTGTGTGTGTCTGTGTGTGTCTGTGTGTGTCTGTGTGTGTCTGTGTGTGTCTGTGTGTGTCTGTGTGTGTCTGTGTGTGTCTGTGTGTGTCTGTGTGTGTCTGTGTGTGTCTGTGTGTGTCTGTGTGTGTCTGTGTGTGTCTGTGTGTGTCTGTGTGTGTCTGTGTGTGTCTGTGTGTGTCTGTGTGTGTCTGTGTGTGTCTGTGTGTGTCTGTGTGTGTCTGTGTGTGTCTGTGTGTGTCTGTGTGTGTCTGTGTGTGTCTGTGTGTGTCTGTGTGTGTCTGTGTGTGTCTGTGTGTGTCTGTGTGTGTCTGTGTGTGTCTGTGTGTGTCTGTGTGTGTCTGTGTGTGTCTGTGTGTGTCTGTGTGTGTCTGTGTGTGTCTGTGTGTGTCTGTGTGTGTCTGTGTGTGTCTGTGTGTGTCTGTGTGTGTCTGTGTGTGTCTGTGTGTGTCTGTGTGTGTCTGTGTGTGTCTGTGTGTGTCTGTGTGTGTCTGTGTGTGTCTGTGTGTGTCTGTGTGTGTCTGTGTGTGTCTGTGTGTGTCTGTGTGTGTCTGTGTGTGTCTGTGTGTGTCTGTGTGTGTCTGTGTGTGTCTGTGTGTGTCTGTGTGTGTCTGTGTGTGTCTGTGTGTGTCTGTGTGTGTCTGTGTGTGTCTGTGTGTGTCTGTGTGTGTCTGTGTGTGTCTGTGTGTGTCTGTGTGTGTGTCTGTGTGTGTGTCTGTGTGTGTCTGTGTGTGTCTGTGTGTGTGTCTGTGTGTGTGTCTGTGTGTGTGTCTGTGTGTGTGTCTGTGTGTGTGTCTGTGTGTGTGTCTGTGTGTGTGTCTGTGTGTGTGTCTGTGTGTGTGTCTGTGTGTGTGTCTGTGTGTGTGTCTGTGTGTGTGTCTGTGTGTGTGTCTGTGTGTGTGTCTGTGTGTGTGTCTGTGTGTGTGTCTGTGTGTGTGTCTGTGTGTGTGTCTGTGTGTGTGTCTGTGTGTGTGTCTGTGTGTGTGTCTGTGTGTGTGTCTGTGTGTGTGTCTGTGTGTGTGTCTGTGTGTGTGTCTGTGTGTGTGTCTGTGTGTGTGTCTGTGTGTGTGTCTGTGTGTGTGTCTGTGTGTGTGTCTGTGTGTGTGTCTGTGTGTGTGTCTGTGTGTGTGTCTGTGTGTGTGTCTGTGTGTGTGTCTGTGTGTGTGTCTGTGTGTGTGTCTGTGTGTGTGTCTGTGTGTGTGTCTGTGTGTGTGTCTGTGTGTGTGTCTGTGTGTGTGTCTGTGTGTGTGTCTGTGTGTGTGTCTGTGTGTGTGTCTGTGTGTGTGTCTGTGTGTGTGTCTGTGTGTGTGTCTGTGTGTGTGTCTGTGTGTGTGTCTGTGTGTGTGTCTGTGTGTGTGTCTGTGTGTGTGTCTGTGTGTGTGTCTGTGTGTGTGTCTGTGTGTGTGTCTGTGTGTGTGTCTGTGTGTGTGTCTGTGTGTGTGTCTGTGTGTGTGTCTGTGTGTGTGTCTGTGTGTGTGTCTGTGTGTGTGTCTGTGTGTGTGTCTGTGTGTGTGTCTGTGTGTGTGTCTGTGTGTGTGTCTGTGTGTGTGTCTGTGTGTGTGTCTGTGTGTGTGTCTGTGTGTGTGTCTGTGTGTGTGTCTGTGTGTGTGTCTGTGTGTGTGTCTGTGTGTGTGTCTGTGTGTGTGTCTGTGTGTGTGTCTGTGTGTGTGTCTGTGTGTGTGTCTGTGTGTGTGTCTGTGTGTGTGTCTGTGTGTGTGTCTGTGTGTGTGTCTGTGTGTGTGTCTGTGTGTGTGTCTGTGTGTGTGTCTGTGTGTGTGTCTGTGTGTGTGTCTGTGTGTGTGTCTGTGTGTGTGTCTGTGTGTGTGTCTGTGTGTGTGTCTGTGTGTGTGTCTGTGTGTGTGTCTGTGTGTGTGTCTGTGTGTGTGTCTGTGTGTGTGTCTGTGTGTGTGTCTGTGTGTGTGTCTGTGTGTGTGTCTGTGTGTGTGTCTGTGTGTGTGTCTGTGTGTGTGTCTGTGTGTGTGTCTGTGTGTGTGTCTGTGTGTGTGTCTGTGTGTGTGTCTGTGTGTGTGTCTGTGTGTGTGTCTGTGTGTGTGTCTGTGTGTGTGTCTGTGTGTGTGTCTGTGTGTGTGTCTGTGTGTGTGTCTGTGTGTGTGTCTGTGTGTGTGTCTGTGTGTGTGTCTGTGTGTGTGTCTGTGTGTGTGTCTGTGTGTGTGTCTGTGTGTGTGTCTGTGTGTGTGTCTGTGTGTGTGTCTGTGTGTGTGTCTGTGTGTGTGTCTGTGTGTGTGTCTGTGTGTGTGTCTGTGTGTGTGTCTGTGTGTGTGTCTGTGTGTGTGTCTGTGTGTGTGTCTGTGTGTGTGTCTGTGTGTGTGTCTGTGTGTGTGTCTGTGTGTGTGTCTGTGTGTGTGTCTGTGTGTGTGTCTGTGTGTGTGTCTGTGTGTGTGTCTGTGTGTGTGTCTGTGTGTGTGTCTGTGTGTGTGTGTCTGTGTGTGTGTGTCTGTGTGTGTGTCTGTGTGTGTGTCTGTGTGTGTGTGTCTGTGTGTGTGTGTCTGTGTGTGTGTGTCTGTGTGTGTGTGTCTGTGTGTGTGTGTCTGTGTGTGTGTGTCTGTGTGTGTGTGTCTGTGTGTGTGTGTCTGTGTGTGTGTGTCTGTGTGTGTGTGTCTGTGTGTGTGTGTCTGTGTGTGTGTGTCTGTGTGTGTGTGTCTGTGTGTGTGTGTCTGTGTGTGTGTGTCTGTGTGTGTGTGTCTGTGTGTGTGTGTCTGTGTGTGTGTGTCTGTGTGTGTGTGTCTGTGTGTGTGTGTCTGTGTGTGTGTGTCTGTGTGTGTGTGTCTGTGTGTGTGTGTCTGTGTGTGTGTGTCTGTGTGTGTGTGTCTGTGTGTGTGTGTCTGTGTGTGTGTGTCTGTGTGTGTGTGTCTGTGTGTGTGTGTCTGTGTGTGTGTGTCTGTGTGTGTGTGTCTGTGTGTGTGTGTCTGTGTGTGTGTGTCTGTGTGTGTGTGTCTGTGTGTGTGTGTCTGTGTGTGTGTGTCTGTGTGTGTGTGTCTGTGTGTGTGTGTCTGTGTGTGTGTGTCTGTGTGTGTGTGTCTGTGTGTGTGTGTCTGTGTGTGTGTGTCTG
The DNA here is from genome assembly GCA_036785665.1 of Chirona hameri. NCBI lineage: Eukaryota > Metazoa > Arthropoda > Thecostraca > Balanomorpha > Balanidae > Chirona > Chirona hameri. The sequence continues at coordinate 31,653 of JAXIVJ010002134.1, read as the reverse complement.
TGTGTGTGTGTCTGTGTGTGTGTGTCTGTGTGTGTGTGTCTGTGTGTGTGTGTCTGTGTGTGTGTGTCTGTGTGTGTGTGTCTGTGTGTGTGTGTCTGTGTGTGTGTGTCTGTGTGTGTGTGTCTGTGTGTGTGTGTCTGTGTGTGTGTGTCTGTGTGTGTGTGTCTGTGTGTGTGTGTCTGTGTGTGTGTGTCTGTGTGTGTGTGTCTGTGTGTGTGTGTCTGTGTGTGTGTGTCTGTGTGTGTGTGTCTGTGTGTGTGTGTCTGTGTGTGTGTGTCTGTGTGTGTGTGTCTGTGTGTGTGTGTCTGTGTGTGTGTGTCTGTGTGTGTGTGTCTGTGTGTGTGTGTCTGTGTGTGTGTGTCTGTGTGTGTGTGTCTGTGTGTGTGTGTCTGTGTGTGTGTGTCTGTGTGTGTGTGTCTGTGTGTGTGTGTCTGTGTGTGTGTGTCTGTGTGTGTGTGTCTGTGTGTGTGTGTCTGTGTGTGTGTGTCTGTGTGTGTGTGTCTGTGTGTGTGTGTGTGTGTGTGTGTGTCTGTGTGTGTGTGTCTGTGTGTGTGTCTGTGTGTGTGTCTGTGTGTGTGTCTGTGTGTGTGTCTGTGTGTGTGTCTGTGTGTGTGTCTGTGTGTGTGTCTGTGTGTGTGTCTGTGTGTGTGTCTGTGTGTGTGTCTGTGTGTGTGTCTGTGTGTGTGTCTGTGTGTGTGTCTGTGTGTGTGTCTGTGTGTGTGTCTGTGTGTGTGTCTGTGTGTGTGTCTGTGTGTGTGTCTGTGTGTGTGTCTGTGTGTGTGTCTGTGTGTGTGTCTGTGTGTGTGTCTGTGTGTGTGTCTGTGTGTGTGTCTGTGTGTGTGTCTGTGTGTGTGTCTGTGTGTGTGTCTGTGTGTGTGTCTGTGTGTGTGTCTGTGTGTGTGTCTGTGTGTGTGTCTGTGTGTGTGTCTGTGTGTGTGTCTGTGTGTGTGTCTGTGTGTGTGTCTGTGTGTGTGTCTGTGTGTGTGTCTGTGTGTGTGTCTGTGTGTGTGTCTGTGTGTGTGTCTGTGTGTGTGTCTGTGTGTGTGTCTGTGTGTGTGTCTGTGTGTGTGTCTGTGTGTGTGTCTGTGTGTGTGTCTGTGTGTGTGTCTGTGTGTGTGTCTGTGTGTGTGTCTGTGTGTGTGTCTGTGTGTGTGTCTGTGTGTGTGTCTGTGTGTGTGTCTGTGTGTGTGTCTGTGTGTGTGTCTGTGTGTGTGTCTGTGTGTGTGTCTGTGTGTGTGTCTGTGTGTGTGTCTGTGTGTGTGTCTGTGTGTGTGTCTGTGTGTGTGTCTGTGTGTGTGTCTGTGTGTGTGTCTGTGTGTGTGTCTGTGTGTGTGTCTGTGTGTGTGTCTGTGTGTGTGTCTGTGTGTGTGTCTGTGTGTGTGTCTGTGTGTGTGTCTGTGTGTGTGTCTGTGTGTGTGTCTGTGTGTGTGTCTGTGTGTGTGTCTGTGTGTGTGTCTGTGTGTGTGTCTGTGTGTGTGTCTGTGTGTGTGTCTGTGTGTGTGTCTGTGTGTGTGTCTGTGTGTGTGTCTGTGTGTGTGTCTGTGTGTGTGTCTGTGTGTGTGTCTGTGTGTGTGTCTGTGTGTGTGTCTGTGTGTGTGTCTGTGTGTGTGTCTGTGTGTGTGTCTGTGTGTGTGTCTGTGTGTGTGTCTGTGTGTGTGTCTGTGTGTGTGTCTGTGTGTGTGTCTGTGTGTGTGTCTGTGTGTGTGTCTGTGTGTGTGTCTGTGTGTGTGTCTGTGTGTGTGTCTGTGTGTGTGTCTGTGTGTGTGTCTGTGTGTGTGTCTGTGTGTGTGTCTGTGTGTGTGTCTGTGTGTGTGTCTGTGTGTGTGTCTGTGTGTGTGTCTGTGTGTGTGTCTGTGTGTGTGTCTGTGTGTGTGTCTGTGTGTGTGTCTGTGTGTGTGTCTGTGTGTGTGTCTGTGTGTGTGTCTGTGTGTGTGTCTGTGTGTGTGTCTGTGTGTGTGTCTGTGTGTGTGTCTGTGTGTGTGTCTGTGTGTGTGTCTGTGTGTGTGTCTGTGTGTGTGTCTGTGTGTGTGTCTGTGTGTGTGTCTGTGTGTGTGTCTGTGTGTGTGTCTGTGTGTGTGTCTGTGTGTGTGTCTGTGTGTGTGTCTGTGTGTGTGTCTGTGTGTGTGTCTGTGTGTGTGTCTGTGTGTGTGTCTGTGTGTGTGTCTGTGTGTGTGTCTGTGTGTGTGTCTGTGTGTGTGTCTGTGTGTGTGTCTGTGTGTGTGTCTGTGTGTGTGTCTGTGTGTGTGTCTGTGTGTGTGTCTGTGTGTGTGTCTGTGTGTGTGTCTGTGTGTGTGTCTGTGTGTGTGTCTGTGTGTGTGTCTGTGTGTGTGTCTGTGTGTGTGTCTGTGTGTGTGTCTGTGTGTGTGTCTGTGTGTGTGTCTGTGTGTGTGTCTGTGTGTGTGTCTGTGTGTGTGTCTGTGTGTGTGTCTGTGTGTGTGTCTGTGTGTGTGTCTGTGTGTGTGTCTGTGTGTGTGTCTGTGTGTGTGTCTGTGTGTGTGTCTGTGTGTGTGTCTGTGTGTGTGTCTGTGTGTGTGTCTGTGTGTGTGTCTGTGTGTGTGTCTGTGTGTGTGTCTGTGTGTGTGTCTGTGTGTGTGTCTGTGTGTGTGTCTGTGTGTGTGTCTGTGTGTGTGTCTGTGTGTGTGTCTGTGTGTGTGTCTGTGTGTGTGTCTGTGTGTGTGTCTGTGTGTGTGTCTGTGTGTGTGTCTGTGTGTGTGTCTGTGTGTGTGTCTGTGTGTGTGTCTGTGTGTGTGTCTGTGTGTGTGTCTGTGTGTGTGTCTGTGTGTGTGTCTGTGTGTGTGTCTGTGTGTGTGTCTGTGTGTGTGTCTGTGTGTGTGTCTGTGTGTGTGTCTGTGTGTGTGTCTGTGTGTGTGTCTGTGTGTGTGTCTGTGTGTGTGTCTGTGTGTGTGTCTGTGTGTGTGTCTGTGTGTGTGTCTGTGTGTGTGTCTGTGTGTGTGTCTGTGTGTGTGTCTGTGTGTGTGTCTGTGTGTGTGTCTGTGTGTGTGTCTGTGTGTGTGTCTGTGTGTGTGTCTGTGTGTGTGTCTGTGTGTGTGTCTGTGTGTGTGTCTGTGTGTGTGTCTGTGTGTGTGTCTGTGTGTGTGTCTGTGTGTGTGTCTGTGTGTGTGTCTGTGTGTGTGTCTGTGTGTGTGTCTGTGTGTGTGTCTGTGTGTGTGTCTGTGTGTGTGTCTGTGTGTGTGTCTGTGTGTGTGTCTGTGTGTGTGTCTGTGTGTGTGTCTGTGTGTGTGTCTGTGTGTGTGTCTGTGTGTGTGTCTGTGTGTGTGTCTGTGTGTGTGTCTGTGTGTGTGTCTGTGTGTGTGTCTGTGTGTGTGTCTGTGTGTGTGTCTGTGTGTGTGTCTGTGTGTGTGTCTGTGTGTGTGTCTGTGTGTGTGTCTGTGTGTGTGTCTGTGTGTGTGTCTGTGTGTGTGTCTGTGTGTGTGTCTGTGTGTGTGTCTGTGTGTGTGTCTGTGTGTGTGTCTGTGTGTGTGTCTGTGTGTGTGTCTGTGTGTGTGTCTGTGTGTGTGTCTGTGTGTGTGTCTGTGTGTGTGTCTGTGTGTGTGTCTGTGTGTGTGTCTGTGTGTGTGTCTGTGTGTGTGTCTGTGTGTGTGTCTGTGTGTGTGTCTGTGTGTGTGTCTGTGTGTGTGTCTGTGTGTGTGTCTGTGTGTGTGTCTGTGTGTGTGTCTGTGTGTGTGTCTGTGTGTGTGTCTGTGTGTGTGTCTGTGTGTGTGTCTGTGTGTGTGTCTGTGTGTGTGTCTGTGTGTGTGTCTGTGTGTGTGTCTGTGTGTGTGTCTGTGTGTGTGTCTGTGTGTGTGTCTGTGTGTGTGTCTGTGTGTGTGTCTGTGTGTGTGTCTGTGTGTGTGTCTGTGTGTGTGTCTGTGTGTGTGTCTGTGTGTGTGTCTGTGTGTGTGTCTGTGTGTGTGTCTGTGTGTGTGTCTGTGTGTGTGTCTGTGTGTGTGTCTGTGTGTGTGTCTGTGTGTGTGTCTGTGTGTGTGTCTGTGTGTGTGTCTGTGTGTGTGTCTGTGTGTGTGTCTGTGTGTGTGTCTGTGTGTGTGTCTGTGTGTGTGTCTGTGTGTGTGTCTGTGTGTGTGTCTGTGTGTGTGTCTGTGTGTGTGTCTGTGTGTGTGTCTGTGTGTGTGTCTGTGTGTGTGTCTGTGTGTGTGTCTGTGTGTGTGTCTGTGTGTGTGTCTGTGTGTGTGTCTGTGTGTGTGTCTGTGTGTGTGTCTGTGTGTGTGTCTGTGTGTGTGTCTGTGTGTGTGTCTGTGTGTGTGTCTGTGTGTGTGTCTGTGTGTGTGTCTGTGTGTGTGTCTGTGTGTGTGTCTGTGTGTGTGTCTGTGTGTGTGTCTGTGTGTGTGTCTGTGTGTGTGTCTGTGTGTGTGTCTGTGTGTGTGTCTGTGTGTGTGTCTGTGTGTGTGTCTGTGTGTGTGTCTGTGTGTGTGTCTGTGTGTGTGTCTGTGTGTGTGTCTGTGTGTGTGTCTGTGTGTGTGTCTGTGTGTGTGTCTGTGTGTGTGTCTGTGTGTGTGTCTGTGTGTGTGTCTGTGTGTGTGTCTGTGTGTGTGTCTGTGTGTGTGTCTGTGTGTGTGTCTGTGTGTGTGTCTGTGTGTGTGTCTGTGTGTGTGTCTGTGTGTGTGTCTGTGTGTGTGTCTGTGTGTGTGCTGTTGTGTGTCTGTGTGTGTGTCTGTGTGTGTGTCTGTGTGTGTGTCTGTGTGTGTGTCTGTGTGTGTGTCTGTGTGTGTGTCTGTGTGTGTGTCTGTGTGTGTGTCTGTGTGTGTGTCTGTGTGTGTGTCTGTGTGTGTGTCTGTGTGTGTGTCTGTGTGTGTGTCTGTGTGTGTGTCTGTGTGTGTGTCTGTGTGTGTGTCTGTGTGTGTGTCTGTGTGTGTCTGTGTGTCTGTGTGTGTGTCTGTGTGTGTGTCTGTGTGTGTGTCTGTGTGTGTGTCTGTGTGTGTGTCTGTGTGTGTGTCTGTGTGTGTGTCTGTGTGTGTGTCTGTGTGTGTGTCTGTGTGTGTGTCTTGTCTGTGTGTGTGTCTGTGTGTGTGTCTGTGTGTGTGTCTGTGTGTGTGTCTGTGTGTGTGTCTGTGTGTGTGTCTGTGTGTGTGTCTGTGTGTGTGTCTGTGTGTGTGTCTGTGTGTGTGTCTGTGTGTGTGTCTGTGTGTGTGTCTGTGTGTGTGTCTGTGTGTGTGTCTGTGTGTGTGTCTGTGTGTGTGTCTGTGTGTGTGTCTGTGTGTGTGTCTGTGTGTGTGTCTGTGTGTGTGTCTGTGTGTGTGTCTGTGTGTGTGTCTGTGTGTGTGTCTGTGTGTGTGTCTGTGTGTGTGTCTGTGTGTGTGTCTGTGTGTGTGTCTGTGTGTGTGTCTGTGTGTGTGTCTGTGTGTGTGTCTGTGTGTGTGTCTGTGTGTGTGTCTGTGTGTGTGTCTGTGTGTGTGTCTGTGTGTGTGTCTGTGTGTGTGTCTGTGTGTGTGTCTGTGTGTGTGTCTGTGTGTGTGTCTGTGTGTGTGTCTGTGTGTGTGTCTGTGTGTGTGTCTGTGTGTGTGTCTGTGTGTGTGTCTGTGTGTGTGTCTGTGTGTGTGTCTGTGTGTGTGTCTGTGTGTGTGTCTGTGTGTGTGTCTGTGTGTGTGTCTGTGTGTGTGTCTGTGTGTGTGTCTGTGTGTGTGTCTGTGTGTGTGTCTGTGTGTGTGTCTGTGTGTGTGTCTGTGTGTGTGTCTGTGTGTGTGTCTGTGTGTGTGTCTGTGTGTGTGTCTGTGTGTGTGTCTGTGTGTGTGTCTGTGTGTGTGTCTGTGTGTGTGTCTGTGTGTGTGTCTGTGTGTGTGTCTGTGTGTGTGTCTGTGTGTGTGTCTGTGTGTGTGTCTGTGTGTGTGTCTGTGTGTGTGTCTGTGTGTGTGTCTGTGTGTGTGTCTGTGTGTGTGTCTGTGTGTGTGTCTGTGTGTGTGTCTGTGTGTGTGTCTGTGTGTGTGTCTGTGTGTGTGTCTGTGTGTGTGTCTGTGTGTGTGTCTGTGTGTGTGTCTGTGTGTGTGTCTGTGTGTGTGTCTGTGTGTGTGTCTGTGTGTGTGTCTGTGTGTGTGTCTGTGTGTGTGTCTGTGTGTGTGTCTGTGTGTGTGTCTGTGTGTGTGTCTGTGTGTGTGTCTGTGTGTGTGTCTGTGTGTGTGTCTGTGTGTGTGTCTGTGTGTGTGTCTGTGTGTGTGTCTGTGTGTGTGTCTGTGTGTGTGTCTGTGTGTGTGTCTGTGTGTGTGTCTGTGTGTGTGTCTGTGTGTGTGTCTGTGTGTGTGTCTGTGTGTGTGTCTGTGTGTGTGTCTGTGTGTGTGTCTGTGTGTGTGTCTGTGTGTGTGTGTCTGTGTGTGTGTCTGTGTGTGTGTCTGTGTGTGTGTGTCTGTGTGTGTGTCTGTGTGTGTGTCTGTGTGTGTGTCTGTGTGTGTGTCTGTGTGTGTGTCTGTGTGTGTGTCTGTGTGTGTGTCTGTGTGTGTGTCTGTGTGTGTGTCTGTGTGTGTGTGTCTGTGTGTGTGTCTGTGTGTGTGTGTCTGTGTGTGTGTGTCTGTGTGTGTGTCTGTGTGTGTGTGTCTGTGTGTGTGTGTCTGTGTGTGTGTGTCTGTGTGTGTGTGTCTGTGTGTGTGTGTCTGTGTGTGTGTGTCTGTGTGTGTGTGTCTGTGTGTGTGTGTCTGTGTGTGTGTGTCTGTGTGTGTGTGTCTGTGTGTGTGTGTCTGTGTGTGTGTGTCTGTGTGTGTGTGTCTGTGTGTGTGTGTCTGTGTGTGTGTGTCTGTGTGTGTGTGTCTGTGTGTGTGTGTCTGTGTGTGTGTGTCTGTGTGTGTGTGTCTGTGTGTGTGTGTCTGTGTGTGTGTGTCTGTGTGTGTGTGTCTGTGTGTGTGTGTCTGTGTGTGTGTGTCTGTGTGTGTGTGTCTGTGTGTGTGTGTCTGTGTGTGTGTGTCTGTGTGTGTGTGTCTGTGTGTGTGTGTCTGTGTGTGTGTGTCTGTGTGTGTGTGTCTGTGTGTGTGTGTCTGTGTGTGTGTGTCTGTGTGTGTGTGTCTGTGTGTGTGTGTCTGTGTGTGTGTGTCTGTGTGTGTGTGTCTGTGTGTGTGTGTCTGTGTGTGTGTGTCTGTGTGTGTGTGTCTGTGTGTGTGTGTCTGTGTGTGTGTGTCTGTGTGTGTGTGTCTGTGTGTGTGTGTCTGTGTGTGTGTGTCTGTGTGTGTGTGTCTGTGTGTGTGTGTCTGTGTGTGTGTGTCTGTGTGTGTGTGTCTGTGTGTGTGTGTCTGTGTGTGTGTGGTGTCTGTGTGTGTGTGTCTGTGTGTGTGTGTCTGTGTGTGTGTGTCTGTGTGTGTGTGTCTGTGTGTGTGTGTCTGTGTGTGTGTGTCTGTGTGTGTGTGTCTGTGTGTGTGTGTCTGTGTGTGTGTGTCTGTGTGTGTGTGTCTGTGTGTGTGTGTCTGTGTGTGTGTGTCTGTGTGTGTGTGTCTGTGTGTGTGTGTCTGTGTGTGTGTGTCTGTGTGTGTGTGTCTGTGTGTGTGTGTCTGTGTGTGTGTGTCTGTGTGTGTGTGTCTGTGTGTGTGTGTCTGTGTGTGTGTGTCTGTGTGTGTGTGTCTGTGTGTGTGTGTCTGTGTGTGTGTGTCTGTGTGTGTGTGTCTGTGTGTGTGTGTCTGTGTGTGTGTGTCTGTGTGTGTGTGTCTGTGTGTGTGTGTCTGTGTGTGTGTGTCTGTGTGTGTGTGTCTGTGTGTGTGTCTGTGTGTGTGTCTGTGTGTGTGTCTGTGTGTGTGTGTCTGTGTGTGTGTGTCTGTGTGTGTGTCTGTGTGTGTGTGTCTGTGTGTGTGTCTGTGTGTGTGTCTGTGTGTGTGTGTCTGTGTGTGTGTGTCTGTGTGTGTGTCTGTGTGTGTGTCTGTGTGTGTGTCTGTGTGTGTGTCTGTGTGTGTGTCTGTGTGTGTGTCTGTGTGTGTGTCTGTGTGTGTGTCTGTGTGTGTGTCTGTGTGTGTGTCTGTGTGTGTGTCTGTGTGTGTGTCTGTGTGTGTGTCTGTGTGTGTGTCTGTGTGTGTGTCTGTGTGTGTGTCTGTGTGTGTGTCTGTGTGTGTGTCTGTGTGTGTGTCTGTGTGTGTGTCTGTGTGTGTGTCTGTGTGTGTGTCTGTGTGTGTGTCTGTGTGTGTGTCTGTGTGTGTGTCTGTGTGTGTGTCTGTGTGTGTGTCTGTGTGTGTGTCTGTGTGTGTGTCTGTGTGTGTGTCTGTGTGTGTGTCTGTGTGTGTGTCTGTGTGTGTGTCTGTGTGTGTGTCTGTGTGTGTGTCTGTGTGTGTGTCTGTGTGTGTGTCTGTGTGTGTGTCTGTGTGTGTGTCTGTGTGTGTGTCTGTGTGTGTGTCTGTGTGTGTGTCTGTGTGTGTGTCTGTGTGTGTGTCTGTGTGTGTGTCTGTGTGTGTGTCTGTGTGTGTGTCTGTGTGTGTGTCTGTGTGTGTGTCTGTGTGTGTGTCTGTGTGTGTGTCTGTGTGTGTGTCTGTGTGTGTGTCTGTGTGTGTGTCTGTGTGTGTGTCTGTGTGTGTGTCTGTGTGTGTGTCTGTGTGTGTGTCTGTGTGTGTGTCTGTGTGTGTGTCTGTGTGTGTGTCTGTGTGTGTGTCTGTGTGTGTGTCTGTGTGTGTGTCTGTGTGTGTGTCTGTGTGTGTGTCTGTGTGTGTGTCTGTGTGTGTGTCTGTGTGTGTGTCTGTGTGTGTGTCTGTGTGTGTGTCTGTGTGTGTGTCTGTGTGTGTGTCTGTGTGTGTGTCTGTGTGTGTGTCTGTGTGTGTGTCTGTGTGTGTGTCTGTGTGTGTGTCTGTGTGTGTGTCTGTGTGTGTGTCTGTGTGTGTGTCTGTGTGTGTGTCTGTGTGTGTGTCTGTGTGTGTGTCTGTGTGTGTGTCTGTGTGTGTGTCTGTGTGTGTGTCTGTGTGTGTGTCTGTGTGTGTGTCTGTGTGTGTGTCTGTGTGTGTGTCTGTGTGTGTGTCTGTGTGTGTGTCTGTGTGTGTGTCTGTGTGTGTGTCTGTGTGTGTGTCTGTGTGTGTGTCTGTGTGTGTGTCTGTGTGTGTGTCTGTGTGTGTGTCTGTGTGTGTGTCTGTGTGTGTGTCTGTGTGTGTGTCTGTGTGTGTGTCTGTGTGTGTGTCTGTGTGTGTGTCTGTGTGTGTGTCTGTGTGTGTGTCTGTGTGTGTGTCTGTGTGTGTGTCTGTGTGTGTGTCT
>JAXIVJ010002134.1:5000-17500 GCA_036785665.1 Chirona hameri | reverse complement strand
CGTGCCGCGCGTGCCGGCCCGCGGACGGGTGCGTGCCGCAGCCGGACGGGGTGCTGGGGCTGGGCAGGCCCCGGTTCAGTACAGCTCTAATAGCATCCAATGCAAAATAAATCATCCAATTGGTCCAAGAATAACTTATTTAACTCCGGCGGATGTGCGGACAACGTATTGGTGGAGAGACGAGTGATGCTACTTACCCATGTAAACAACTGCACAAGTTATGACCTGGTTTCTGAGAGGGAAAAAAACGGCGTACTATCCCACTCCCCCTATTCAATGAGATAGTTAAGTCCTGAAGCCCGGTTCACACCTGATCTGCCGTCCGGGCCCAGAGACTCGAGAGCCATCCGGCGCCGCTCAAGTTGAGCTTCCCAGACCCGTGTACGCCGGGAAGCCTGCGTGCACACCGTGCCTGACTCCGTGCACACCGTGCCTGACTCCGTGCACACCGTGCCTGACTCCGTGCACACCGTGCCTGACTCCGTGCACACCGTGCCTGACTCCGTGCACACCGTGCCTGACTCCGTGCACACCGTGCCTGACTCCGTGCACACCGTGCCTGACTCCGTGCACACCGTGCCTGACTCCGTGCACACCGTGCCCGACTCCGTGCACACCGTGCCCGACTCCGTGCACACCGTGCCTGACTCCGTGCACACCGTGCCTGACGACCGAATGCATCTGATCTGACTGTGCTGATCCGAGTGTTGTGTATTATTGCACAGTGGTGCCGGTTACGTGTGGCCTGTAGCTCTGTACCGGCTGCACGGGCTGTCTGTCCCTGTAGCTCAGGCGGGAGAGCGCTGCGCTTTTAACCTCACCCGGTGTGGCAGGCCGGGTTCGATTGATTCGCTTCGGGGTCATTCCACGTCAGATGGCACAAGCATGGGCAGTTTTAACCCGACCCCTTTCGATTTCGATTACATTTGGGGCACGTGTAGTACCCAATGGACAATCATCATGCACAAACTTTTAGCTCCATTCGACCTCTGAGGTCAGAGTTACGGGTCATCTTAGGTCGCACGTTTTTGCCGACATTGTATCATGATTCAAACGTGCATATATTGGCGAAAAATTGTTCTAGTAAGTTGCGGTTGCCACCATTGGATAGGAAAATGTCCATTACTATGTACCTCCATGATTTCCCATGACTTTCATGACCTTTGACCTGACTAGGTCAAAGTCAAAATTTCGAGTTATTGCTGTTTGCCTGCCCCGAAATCCACCAAAATTTAACGAGCGTGGTTACATCATCGATTTGAAGCATGTGCAAAAGAATGGCGGTCACTTAAAAACTTTTTAAGATATTGGTATTTTAGTATAACTATATCGTGCCGGCGCGGCGTCAGATGATGTCAGGTCGGGGCATGTCGTCTTGAAACTGTGCAATTACGTTGTGGGCACCACTGGTAACGTGTGTACCTATTTTGTTACCAAGTGCAATGGGGAACATGTATTTTTAATCCTTGTTGAGAGATAATAAATTCATGAAGATAGCCACAGGGCACGTTCAACCATGTGACCAACCAACCATGGCGCCATGTGACCTTCGTTGTCGGAGCGCCCTGAAACCCCAATCATCGTCAACCGGCGCCACATAGTTATACTAAAATACCCATATCTGTAAAAGTCTTTAAGTCACTGCCATTCTTTTGCACATGCTTTGAGACGATAATATAACCACTCTCGTGTTAAATTTTGGTGCATTTTGGGGCAGGCAAACATAAGAAAACTCGAATTGTTGACTTTGACCTCGTCAGGTCAAAGGTCAAATTTAGGTCATGGAAGTTCATCGGGTACAATACATAGTCCGATCATATATATGTGCTCTGGTGCCAACCGCACATTCCTAGAACAATTTGTTGCCAGTGTATTCAGTTCGTTCAGTATATATGTCCGCTGGTTGTTTTTACCTGCCATGTTTTCTCCCAGGGCTCGAACCGATCGCGCGCGAGGTCTCGTGGAGCCTTCGGCGACCGAGCGCGTGGAGGTTTCTCAGACTTCCGTGGCGGCAGGAACAGAGGTGAGCAGTGCACACCGTCGGTCCTCTTTGGTGCAAACTACTTGTTTGACCCTGCTTGTTGTTACGTTTGACCCTGCTTGTTGTTACTTGTCCTGTATATTTTGTCCTGTTTGGCCCGTCGACCCGTGAATCATGGCCCGTTAGCCCGTCAGCCCGTTAGCCCGTTAACCCATCCACATTTTTCGGAAAATAACTTATCCTGCTAATCCGTTGACCCTTTAACCCATTGTTATTTTTCAGGAGATAACTCAGAACTCAGAAGCCGGTTAATTCTGACCCTTTAAAAAATGGATGCCCTGGGCCCCTAGGTTAGTTCAGGATGCCCTGTCCCCGGCTTACGGTAGAATACGTCTGTTGAGATGAGTTGAGCGCATAGTTTGTTATTTTCTCGCTTAACCCGGCAGTCACTGGGGTATATTCTGTAACACGACACGGGGGGGGCTTTTTTAGCCCCCCCCCCCCCTGGTATCTTCAGAACCAATAATCGCAGCGGGACGCGCAAGGCGGCATTCGAAAGCTCTCAATGAGATAAACCCAACGCACACTTAAAAAATTTCAAATTAAGGTTACATGTCAGGTCACGGTCAAGTCAAACGTCAAAATCGAGGTATTTGAGTTTATGGACAATACTTGCCATCCATGGCCATCGATTGCGCCTATACTCACCCAAAGTGCTGTCAAAGGTATGATACATATACCACATGAGCTAAAGTGAGATTGTTGGAAAAGATAAAGGTCAAGGTCAGGTCACAAAAGGTCACTACACAAAATATCTACGAAAGTCATGCAGCGCATGTTTTATGGATGCTTTTACGCGTAGAATTCGATAGTGATAGTCATTTTACCACCTGACTTCATTTACTTGAAGTTAGTGTGACGTTCAGGTCAAGTTCAGGTCACTGAAGGTCAAAATTTGAAATTGATAAATCGAAATGAAAAAAACATGTTTCTATATCAGTTTTATCTAACCAATACAGTGCTGGCATTTATTTGTCTGTATCTGGTCAATAAAAGCCAAAAAACGCAATTTCAAAATATGACTTCATTATTTACCCATACTTTATATGCCAGGTCAGTCAAAAAAGATGATATCATTTTGAAATTTGATATGGTAGTTGCCATATATATATATATACATATATATACATATATTCCGTTTTTTATATCTTTGAAAAATTTGATTTTGTGGGCATTTAAAAAACAAACTTCTTGAAAATTTTTGGGTCAAAAACCAAAATTTCCGAAATTTTTAGATAGCTGGTTTGTAGCCCTTCCAATTTCCTACCTTTAAGCGTTTTTCGATTGCATTTTGCTTCAAATGTGGCATTTGTACGGTCTGGCAAAGTTTAGCTGATTTTTGTGTCAAAATCGTGTTTAGTGACGTCACTAAATTCACTATCTAAAAAAAAATCTGACGAAATTGCTTTATTTTTGCACAAAAGGTGTAAAAATGATGCCCGGAAAGGTGCTGAAAGTTTGGCGTCGATATATTAGTTCTTGAGATATCCCTAATATTCCTAGGGGGGGGGGCTACCCCCCCCCCCCCCCCTTAGGAATAAGTGTAAGAAACTGATGACGTCATTTTTGCATCACTTTTTTGACTTTGTTTGACAAGATACGAACAAATGATTACCTTTTCTGTATTTCTGAGCCAAAACTGGTCTTGGAACATGCCTTTTTATTTACATTTATCAATTTCTAATTTTGAGGTTTCCTGGAGAGAAAAATCGCTGTTCTGGACGTGGTAAATCCGAGGTCATTCACTTGACCTGGAAAGTCACCCGTGGACCTGAAACCTAAAAATCGCATACTGTTAGATTCCTCTCATGACAGGCAACATGCTGGTTCTTACCGCATTGATCTAAGTTGCTTGGTTTGGAAGTTAACAGGGGGCTGGCAGCCCCCCCCCCCCCTCCCCCGTAGGGCGAAGGTGAAAAAGCTCCCGTAGGGCGAGGGTTTAGAGGTTGTTGTTGGTTGGTTGTTGGTTGGCCCGTTGTTGGTTGGTTGTTGGATGGTTGGCCCGTTCACCCGTGAATCCATTGATATTTGAGATATACATTGTCCCGCTATCCCATTGAGCTGGTAACCCAGTGAACCGTTGACCCGTTAACGCACTGACATATTTCGGGAGACACACAGAAACGGGTTATTGCCGATCCTTCAAAATGAGATACCCTGTTCATGTTCACCCCCATGGTGCATTTTCTTCGCTGAAGTGTCGGCAATCAGCATGTTAAATGTTGTTTGGGTGACTTGCGTAGGTGTGACCATTGGTGCAGCGTAGGTGTGACCATTGGTGCAGCGTAGGTGTGACCATTGGTGCAGCGTAGGTGTGACCATTGGTGCACTCTCGTCTCAGAACCGTTAGACGCCATTATCAATTGGATGGCAGTATCGCGCGGTCATCAACAAGCAGTAAGCATCACTCTTCCTCACACTCATACTACCGGTCACATATTGTCCCGCTCCCCGCGTGCGGCCACTCCACGCGCGACGCTGCCACCTTCCTTGAGCCACCACGTGGCTCGGGGTCGCATTGCATAGGTTCCGTCCCAACTGGCGAGCATTTCGAGCGGTTTTCGGGAATCACGGAAAATCGGCGGCGAATGGGGAAACTTGCAAATGGTACCTTTTCAGTGAAAATGCATTAGATCAGACCAACTCTTTCAAGATCATCTCATGGCTCATTCTTGATGACCCGTTGCTCATTGATGCCTACAAGGTCAACTGAGGTCATCTTAACCCGCCATTGACGGGGGGGGGGGGCGTTTAACCCTCGCCCTACGGGGGTCCTAAAACGACCCCCCTGAGGTTTTTTCTTGAATAACTTTTTACAGATACGACGCAGCTTGCTGAAATTTTCGGTAGCTGAGTTTAAAACTATTATACGTATCGTACCAATTTGAAGTGTATACGACTTTTAGATCGTGACCTATGACCTTTTCGTCAAGGTCATGTCAGAACCCAAAGGGTCATTGGTCTAACCCCAAAGGTCACCAGTTGACCTAGATGCTCAAAATGGGATGCCTTCAGATTTTCTTTATGATAGGCATCACGCTACTTTTTACAGTGTCTTATCTCCGTTCGGAAGTTATACTAAGCGCCCTGTACAATCGCTATTTCTGGACGTGGTGGATCTTAGGTCATTCACTTGACCTGGAAGGTCACCCGTTGACCGGAAACCTAAAAAATTGCATACTGTTAGATTCCTCTCATGACAGGCAACATGCTGGTTCTTACCGCATTGCTCTATGTTGCTTGGTTTGCAAGATACAGGGGGGGGGGATTGGGCGCCAAGTGACCATAAGTAGTCGGTGCACCCAAAAACCCCAATCATCATCATCATAACAGGGGGTCTTTTTAGGACCCCCCCGCCCGCCGTAGGGCTAAGGTGAGAAAAGGTTCCGAGGTCCCGAGGGTGAGGGTTAACGCCTCCCCCTGATTGATTTTCGTAATAGCTCACAACCAATAGCGCTATCAACGTGAAACTTCGGGTACCTTCTTCTACATCGATTTGACTTCTTCTGTGAAAAACTAAAGCAAATCTAGTTATAGGGAATTTAATGACGTCACTACACACAAGTTTTACACCAAAATCGGCTAAATATTAACAGACCGTATAAATGCCGTATTTTGAGCAAAATGCAATCCAAAAATGTCAAAAGATAGCAAATGGCAAGGGCTACAATATGGATATCTCGGATTTTTCGATCTGTTGGTTTTTGACCCCCCACCCACACACACACACACACAAAAAAATGGGGATGCCCATAAAATCACATTTTTAAAGATATTATAAAATAATAAAAACGAAATATGTCAGAGAATCACATATGGGAAACTACCATACCAAATGTAAGAATGATATCACCATTTTTGACTGACTTATGGCATCTAAATAAAGTATGGGTAATTTTAAATTGCGTTTTTGGCTTTTATTGACCAGATACAGACAAATAAATGCCACCACTGTATTTCTGAGATAAAACTGTTTTAGAAGCATGCCCTTTTTATTTAGATTGATCAATGTAAAATTTTGACTCAGTGACCTGAACTTGACTTGAGCTTGACATTAACTTCACGTAAATGAAGCCAGGTGGTGAAATTACTATCACTATCGAATTCTGCGTGGAAAATAACCCATAAAACATGTATTGCATGACTCGTAGATATTTTGCGCATAGTGACCTTTTGTGACCTGACCTTGACCTTGGCCAACAACCTCACTTTAGCTCATGCGGGATGTGTATCATACCTTTGGCAGCACTTTGGGTGATCACGGTCGTAATGACATTTGATCTGACATTTGACCTCACTTTAACATTTGTGAGTATGATTTAGATTCGTCTCATTGAGAGCTTTCAATTGCCGCCTTGCGCGTCGCGCTGCGATCATTGGTTCGGAAGAGAACCAACCGTTCCATGCGCGGGCGGCTCGGTACAGGAAGCTGCGCCTGGCGAATTCCGTCCGCACGCGGGGCAGCTCGAGATGGCCGCCTTCAGTGGCGCGTGCGGCGGGCGGACACGTCGGCGCGCCGCAACAATCGCTGGCGCAACAGTTCCGAGGCGCTGGGGGCAGTGACGGAGGTGGCGCACTGTGGCGATGGTACGTTCGGTGAACATTTCATCAACACTAGGCCACCCCAGCTCCCGTAATGACGGAGTGACATGGTCGTGTCGGCCGAGTCTGGCCACGATGCGGACACCAAAGTGAATCGCCTTTTGGACGCGCTGCCTCTGTGCTGCCGTCACTGACTATTGGTCTTTCACCCCCGTGTGACAGGTGGTGGCGGGCCGTCGGCTCGCGGCGGCGGCAGCGGCGGCGCCGCGGCCGGCGCCGACGGCTACCGCAACAGTCCGGCGCGCTTCCGCACCGACGGCCGCCACGAGGACCGCTTCGGCTGTGCCGCGGCCGGCGGCGGCGGAGGTGGTGGCGGCGGCGGCGGTAGCGGTAGCGGTAGCGGCGGCGGCGGCGGCGGCGGCGGCGGCGGCGGCGGCGGCGGCGGCGGCGGCGGCGGCGGCGGCGGCGGCGGCGGCGGCGGCAGCGGCAGCGGCAGCGGTAGCGGCAGCGGCGGCGGCAGCGGCGGTGGCAGCGGCGGCGGCAGCGGCGGCGGCGGCGGCGGCGGCGGCAGCGGCAGCGGCGGCGGCGGCGGCGGCGGCGGAGGCGGAGGCGGCGGTGGTGGCAGCGGCAGCGGCAGCGGTGGAGGCGGAGGAGGAGGAGGAGGAGTATTCCGCGGCGGCCGGCGTGGAGGCGGCGGTGGGAACGGACCGTACGGTGGCCGGTTCGATAAGAGAGACAGGTTCGGCTTTGGCCGGGAGCGCGGCGGGAAACATTACCGGCCATTCGGACGGTAGGCGGCAGCGCTGTGGGACCTCGGCCGGCTGTGTAGATGCGCGTGGTGCGTGCGCCGGCGACTGCTCGCATCTCGGCGGCAATGTGACGTATTCGTATACACCAAGGCTATTCACACGGAGTCCAGGAAGAACGGATTGTAGCTGCTTTCCGTGATAGCTACTTCTATATTATTGATGAATACATGTTTTTAGTACATATGTTTCGTATAATACCTTCCTGCTGCTGCTGCTGCTTCCTGCTGTATACATGAGTCACTGTGATGCCTGGTTTGTTGTGGCTGACAGGACCATTAGCCACTCTAATTGGGCCGGTTCTTCTGATCTCAAAGGACCCCATCTTTCCTGACACAGCTGTCGTCTGGTGGTCTGAGAGAACTCTTTATCGGCCTTTTAAAGGGACTGTCCCACATTCCCAAAAGTTGTCAAATGTACGCCGCTTGTGGTGCACAGTATGAAGTAATTTCTGCCAAACACGGTTATGACATTTGTTTATCGCAAACAGTGCTCAATTTGATAAAAAGTTAAGTTTCAATATTTGGGGTATCGGGGGCGCTATGCGACTTCCCTTCCACATATTGGAGCGCGACGACACCATCCCGGCGGAGCAAGTTGGCTTCCAAACACGGTTATGACATTTGTTTATCGCAAACAGTGCTCAATTTGATAAAAAGTTAAGTTTGAATATTTGGGGTATCGGGGGCGCTATGCGACTTCCCTTCCACATATTGGAGCGCGACGACACCATCCCGGCGGAGCAAGTTGGCTTCCGGCGAGGCCGCTCCGCTGAGGAGAACCTTGGACGCATAATCCAAGAAGTTCAGGATGGATGGAACCGACCACGCCCGAGGGGACGCCCAGTCGACGGCAAGACAGCCGCCAGATTCGTCCTCACGGCGTATGACTTCTCCCGGGCCTACGACGTCATCGACCATCAGATGCTTCGACTGAAGATGTCACACCACCTCCCACGCTGCCTCGTCTCGTGGATCTTCCACTTCCTGCGTGACCGACGCGCGTGTGCGGAGGTTAACGGCGTGCGCAGCACGAGCCGCCCGTTCCGAGCGGGCCTGCCCCAGGGATCAGTGCTCGCCCCGACCCTGTTCATCCTGTGGTCGGCGGACCTGGTGGCAGCGCTGCAGCAAGTCCCCAACACCTCCGTCTTCATGTACGCCGATGACACAGCGACTCTGAGCTACGGCGGTACCATCGAACAGGCCAGAGACCGCGCCCAACAAGTCGCGGACGTGATGACGGGGTGGGCCAGGAAGTGGAAAATGAAGCTAGCGGGCAGCAAGACAGACCCTGGTGCTGTCCCAACGGTACGAGGACGCCCGCAGCTTCACACTCGGGGTGGACGGGGCGCGTGTCCAGGGAGGACGGCATCTCCACCTTCTCGGAGTGACCTTTGACAGACAGCTCCACTTCGGAGAACACTGTGTGCGCCTCCGCAAGAAGGTGAAGCCGCGTGTGGCCCAGCTTCGCAAGCTGACCGGACGCTCGTGGGGGCTGCGTGAGCCGCAGCTGCGGACAGTCGCCAACGGATACGTCCGTGGAGCGCTCGAATACGCGGCCGCAGCCTGGCTCCCGGCGGCGTCGGAGTCGCACGTGGAGCTTCTCGAACGGGAGATGCGCGCGGTGGCGCGGGCCGTGACCGGCTGCCCCGTGAGTACACCGAGGAACCCACTCATGGCGGAGGCCGGCATGGTCCCCGTACGGACACGCCGGGAAGTGTTGGCCGCGAGGCTCTCCGGAACGGCGGCGTCCCAGAAGACGGACGACCCCCTCCGCGCGGTCGCTGAGGCGGTGGTCCCGCGGCGCCTCCTGACCACCACCGGGTGGCGAGACGTCGGAGCGGTAGCCGCCGCGCGTGCGGGCGTGAGCGGGGTCCCCGTGGAGGAACGACTGCACACCACTATCCCGCCGTGGCTGGACTGCAGCGGAGTCAGCATCCGGCTGGATATCGGCGCCGACATCGGAGGACGGCCCCCGGCGAAGTACGTCGGGCGGCTGCCGAGGAGCACCTGGCAACCCTGCCGGAGGATGCCGTGTGGATCTGGAGCGACGG
Source organism: Chirona hameri (assembly GCA_036785665.1). Classification (NCBI taxonomy): domain Eukaryota; kingdom Metazoa; phylum Arthropoda; class Thecostraca; order Balanomorpha; family Balanidae; genus Chirona; species Chirona hameri. Next base: position 8,058 of record JAXIVJ010002134.1, on the reverse strand, counting down.
ATCGGCGGAGGGCGGAGTCACGGCCGGGGGAGGTGGTGCCCTGATCGCCCTCCCGTCCGGTGCGGAACAAGAGGTCCAAGCGCCGGCCGGCGTGGTATGCAGCAGCACGCGCGCCGAGTTGGTGGCGATACGCGTGGCGCTGGAGGCGGTGCAACAGATGGGGGACGACCTGGGCGAGAGCCCGGTGGTCGTATGCACTGACTCCCAGGCCGCGCTCGCTACACTCGCGAGCGGCGCCGGAGGGCAGACGACCGCGCTGGGGGCGACGATCTGGCGCCTGCTCCTGGCAACCGCGGCGGGGGGTAGTCGGGTGCTCCTACAATGGGTCCCGGCACACTGTGGACTACCCGGAAATGAAAGGGAGGACGAGCTGGCCAAGGGGGCCTCCAGCCTTCCGCAGGAAGATGTTCCTGTGGACGTCCGCAGCCTCACCAAGGCAGTCGGCCGCGCCGCCTCTCTGACCTGGCGATGTCGCTGGCCTGAATGCCTGTTCAAGCGGATCATGGGAGGCCGGCTCCCGAAACCGGTCCTCTCCGATGAGCGAGACGACGCCGTCAAGTGCACCAGCTGCGGGCGGGTCACTGGACCCGCTCTCAGAGTTATCTGCACCGAATCGGCCGTCAACCGACCCGGGGCTGCCAGCAGTGCAGCGATCTCGCGTGCCCGGCGGCGCTCTGTCGGGTGTGTAGGGAGGAGCCTGACACGCCGGAGCACGTCCTGCTGAGGTGCCCCTGCCTGGCGGGCGCTCGTCTCCGTATCTTCGGGACTATCCATCCAGACCCGAAGCAGCTGCGAGACGGCGGGGCCGTGGCGGCCTTGGCCCGGGGCTACCTGGCTCACCGAGAGCCTTTGGGCTACGGTCGGCCGTAGGGCCGACCCGAGAAGACAACAACAACAACAACAACAACAACAACTTCCCATTAGCAGTCCAATGTTGTGTTGTGCTTGCAGTAAATTTATAACGGTTTGTACAGCTTCATCGATGGGAATATTTGTTTACATCTAGACTGAATACAATAGCAGCAGGAGGGAGACCGTTCGGATAAGACTGCTTCAGGCGGCTCAAATAGGTGTCTGTGTTGGGTAGGTGGGATGGCACATACTGGAGCAGTTGAGTGAGGATACGTTCGAGGAACCAGGATATCTTATCGAGAGGATCTCCGCACGCAGAGACGATCAGCCGGAGGGGTACTGACTCTTTGTGGTTTGGGGGAAGTCCGTACATTTCTGATGTTCTAGAACCTTGAGGTAAGAGGGACTGCACGAGTTGTCTGTCCACCTTGTTTTCCATAACGGACTTGATGACCCTCTTTGTAGTCGCTTCCACTTTAGGAGTGGGGTTACTCTGAACTTTTTAATAGTCTGCTAGAATGTCTAAAGCCTTGTCTACATAAGTGTCCTTATTCATAATAACAAAACCCTTCCACTTGTCTGATGGTTTAATAATTATATCAGCATTGTGCGATAGTGCTGTTAGAGCTTGTTCTTGTTCTGGCATCAGGTTGGCTGTAGTAGTACGATGGTTGCGATAAATACCGAGTACTTTACGTTTAAGATTAACCCTATTTGTAACAGGGGGGGGGGCGGATTCCACCCCCCCCCCCCCCCTCATGTTTTTCGCAGATATCTCCAGAACGGCTGGGAGCAGGTCCATGAAATTTTGGGAATTTCATAGAATTGAATACCGCATTTGGAGTCAAAATTTTGAGTTCTTAACCTGAACAGAGGCGGTTCCAGGGCACAGTTTTGGGTGGGTTCAGAGGCGACATTTGGCGATAATACGGAAATGCGATCTTCACGGTTTCTTCCTAACTTCCTCAAGTATGAAGGAGTTAGATTGGTTTACGGTGATTGCAACAAGTGCAAATTAGTTGTTGTTATTGAAATATCATAAAAATTGCGTGGCAGAGGCGGTTTCAGGGGCTTGAAAAGGGGGGGGGGGTTCCAGGAAGTATTAAATGCTTGGCGGGAAGCCAATAGAGCAATGTAAGGGACATTTATAGCTATCAAGATGTAAAAGATAGCTTCTGCTTCCATTATTTGCATAATTTATTACATATAGAGTTCCAGGGGCGTGTTCAGGCACATGAAAAGGGGGGTGACTGACATGGTGATGACGATATGCCAGCGATAACGGCGCAATAGACGTTTAGCTTATAATGATATATGCACATATGAGGCCAGAAAAGGGAATAAAGTCATTTTTTTGAAGAGGCGCGCTCAGGAATGGAAAAGGGGCCATATTATTGCAAGGAAACTAAGAGGCATGGGCGTACAATGACATAGCATACTGCAGTTTTCGGATCAAACACGCACCACAGGCTACTCTACGAACGATTATAAGATAATAGGCGAGTCCAGGTAGGGTAAAAAGGGGGGTAAGCAATGTTAATTGAAGTTGTAAGTGAAATAGTCACTGTTGACTAGTTAGTATCATAATAGCGGATAATATACTTATCAAAAGGTCTTGCTCCGCCCCAGTTTGGATGTTGGATACGCCTATGATGAAGTACAACATGCAAAAAGGAACTATCTACAATCAGTAACATATTTATAGTGCTGGGTAGCAACTTGTCTGCGGTTAATATTTGTTTCCAATTTGACCTCCCTTTTTCACTAACCTGGTACCGCCTATGGCAAAAAATATGATTTATAACTGTTTTTTCTAATGTCACAATCACATACCTTTTCATGTATCAAAAAAACAACATCAAGAAATGGTTTTATTACGCATTTACTTCACCCCCATATTGAGTGACCTGTACACGCCTATGATTTTTGAATTTGCAAACGTCACCGTTATATATCAATTTCCAATTCAATCTCTATCGATTCCTATTAGTTGTGTTAAAATCGGTCGATAAACATGAAAGCTATGTTGGATCAAAAATACCACTAAAATTTGTCGTTTCCTCCCCCCCCCCCCCCTGTTGCCCCCTATTCAAAATTTAGATTTTTTTATTATTTAGAAATGTAGATCGTGTTGAGGGGAACCAAACACTGTTTCATTTTTAAAAATCGGACGGGTAGATCTCGAGATCTCCGGGGGGGGCGGAAT
>JAXIVJ010002134.1:0-2500 GCA_036785665.1 Chirona hameri | reverse complement strand
TGTGTCTGTGTCTGTGTCTGTGTCTGTGTCTGTGTCTGTGTCTGTGTCTGTGTCTGTGTCTGTGTCTGTGTCTGTGTCTGTGTCTGTGTCTGTGTCTGTGTCTGTGTCTGTGTCTGTGTCTGTGTCTGTGTCTGTGTCTGTGTCTGTGTCTGTGTCTGTGTCTGTGTCTGTGTCTGTGTCTGTGTCTGTGTCTGTGTCTGTGTCTGTGTCTGTGTCTGTGTCTGTGTCTGTGTCTGTGTCTGTGTCTGTGTCTGTGTCTGTGTCTGTGTCTGTGTCTGTGTCTGTGTCTGTGTCTGTGTCTGTGTCTGTGTCTGTGTCTGTGTCTGTGTCTGTGTCTGTGTCTGTGTCTGTGTCTGTGTCTGTGTCTGTGTCTGTGTCTGTGTCTGTGTCTGTGTCTGTGTCTGTGTCTGTGTCTGTGTCTGTGTCTGTGTCTGTGTCTGTGTCTGTGTCTGTGTCTGTGTCTGTGTCTGTGTCTGTGTCTGTGTCTGTGTCTGTGTCTGTGTCTGTGTCTGTGTCTGTGTCTGTGTCTGTGTCTGTGTCTGTGTCTGTGTCTGTGTCTGTGTCTGTGTCTGTGTCTGTGTCTGTGTCTGTGTCTGTGTCTGTGTCTGTGTCTGTGTCTGTGTCTGTGTCTGTGTCTGTGTCTGTGTCTGTGTCTGTGTCTGTGTCTGTGTCTGTGTCTGTGTCTGTGTCTGTGTCTGTGTCTGTGTCTGTGTCTGTGTCTGTGTCTGTGTCTGTGTCTGTGTCTGTGTCTGCGTCTGCGTCTGCGTCTGCGTCTGCGTCTGCGTCTGCGTCTGCGTCTGCGTCTGCGTCTGCGTCTGCGTCTGCGTCTGCGTCTGCGTCTGCGTCTGCGTCTGCGTCTGCGTCTGCGTCTGCGTCTGCGTCTGCGTCTGCGTCTGCGTCTGCGTCTGCGTCTGCGTCTGCGTCTGCGTCTGCGTCTGCGTCTGCGTCTGCGTCTGCGTCTGCGTCTGCGTCTGCGTCTGCGTCTGCGTCTGCGTCTGCGTCTGCGTCTGCGTCTGCGTCTGCGTCTGCGTCTGCGTCTGCGTCTGCGTCTGCGTCTGCGTCTGCGTCTGCGTCTGCGTCTGCGTCTGCGTCTGCGTCTGCGTCTGCGTCTGCGTCTGCGTCTGCGTCTGCGTCTGCGTCTGCGTCTGCGTCTGCGTCTGCGTCTGCGTCTGCGTCTGCGTCTGCGTCTGCGTCTGCGTCTGCGTCTGCGTCTGCGTCTGCGTCTGCGTCTGCGTCTGCGTCTGCGTCTGCGTCTGCGTCTGCGTCTGCGTCTGCGTCTGCGTCTGCGTCTGCGTCTGCGTCTGCGTCTGCGTCTGCGTCTGCGTCTGCGTCTGCGTCTGCGTCTGCGTCTGCGTCTGCGTCTGCGTCTGCGTCTGCGTCTGCGTCTGCGTCTGCGTCTGCGTCTGCGTCTGCGTCTGCGTCTGCGTCTGCGTCTGCGTCTGCGTCTGCGTCTGCGTCTGCGTCTGCGTCTGCGTCTGCGTCTGCGTCTGCGTCTGCGTCTGCGTCTGCGTCTGCGTCTGCGTCTGCGTCTGCGTCTGCGTCTGCGTCTGCGTCTGCGTCTGCGTCTGCGTCTGCGTCTGCGTCTGCGTCTGCGTCTGCGTCTGCGTCTGCGTCTGCGTCTGCGTCTGCGTCTGCGTCTGCGTCTGCGTCTGCGTCTGCGTCTGCGTCTGCGTCTGCGTCTGCGTCTGCGTCTGCGTCTGCGTCTGCGTCTGCGTCTGCGTCTGCGTCTGCGTCTGCGTCTGCGTCTGCGTCTGCGTCTGCGTCTGCGTCTGCGTCTGCGTCTGCGTCTGCGTCTGCGTCTGCGTCTGCGTCTGCGTCTGCGTCTGCGTCTGCGTCTGCGTCTGCGTCTGCGTCTGCGTCTGCGTCTGCGTCTGCGTCTGCGTCTGCGTCTGCGTCTGCGTCTGCGTCTGCGTCTGCGTCTGCGTCTGCGTCTGCGTCTGCGTCTGCGTCTGCGTCTGCGTCTGCGTCTGCGTCTGCGTCTGCGTCTGCGTCTGCGTGTGTGCGTGCGTGCGTGCGTGCGTGCGTGCGTGCGTGCGTGCGTGCGTGTGTGTGTGTGTGTGTGTGTGTGTGTGTGTGTGTGTGTGTGTGTGTGTGTGTGTGTGTGTGTGTGTGTGTGTGTGTGTGTGTGTGTGTGTGTGTGTGTGTGTGTGTGTGTGTGTGTGTGTGTGTGTGTGTGTGTGTGTGTGTGTGTGTGTGTGTGTTTAGTCAGAACCATAAGGAGGTGGGGCGATTAGTTTCCAAGACGAGGTTTGTGTGTTCAGTTTTGGCTTTAGGTCCCGAATGTATTTTGACTCTGTGATTTTTAGGGATGCTACATCCTTGCACCGTCGTAGTATCCGAATGTGTAAGGATGAGGCTGTTATGATGTCGTCAGAATGGTTTTTGCACATGTGGTCACCGAAAGGAGTGTCCCTGGTTTTGTTTTTGGCATCGCGGAGATGCTCATTAAAGCGCAGTCTCAGAAGCCTCTTTGTCTCCCCTATGTAGTTTGAGTCCTGAC
>JAXIVJ010002133.1:12500-117218 GCA_036785665.1 Chirona hameri | reverse complement strand
GGTGAGGACGGTCACAGTGCAGTGTGTCATCGCATCCTTTTGACACAGTGCAGTGTGTCATCGCATCCTTTTGACACAGTGCAGTGTGTCATCGCATCCTTTTCACGTTCACCCGGCGGGTAAGGACGGAGGACACAGTGCAGTGTGGCATCGCATCCTTTTGACACAGTGCAGTGTGTCATCGCATCCTTTTCGCGTTCACCCGGCGGGTGAGGACGGGCACAGTGCAGTGTGTCATCGCATCCTTTTGACACAGTGCAGTGTGTCATCGCATCCTTTTCGCGTTCACCCGGCGGGTGAGGACGGGCACAGTGCAGTGTGTCATCGTATCCTTTTGACACAGTGCAGTGTGTCATCGCATCCTTTTGACACAGTGCAGTGTGTCATCGCATCCTTTTGACACAGTGCAGTGTGTCATCGCATCCTTTTCGCGTTCACCCGGCGGGTAAGGACGGAGGACACAGTGCAGTGTGTCATCGCATCTTTTTGACACAGTGCAGTGTGTCATCGCATCCTTTTCACGTTCACCCGGGCGGGTAAGGACGGAGGACACAGTGCAGTGTGGCATCGCATCCTTTTCGCGTTCACCCGGCGGGTAAGGACGGATGACACAGTGCAGTGTGTCATCGCATCCTTTTCGCGTTCACCCGGGCGGGTAAGGACGGAGGACACAGTGCAGTGTGCCATCGCATCCTTTTGACACAGTGCAGTGTGTCATCGCATCCTTTTGACACAGTGCAGTGTGTCATCGCATCCTTTTGACACAGTGCAGTGTGTCATCGCATCCTTTTCGCGTTCACCCGGCGGGTGAGGACGGGCACAGTGCAGTGTGTCATCGCATCCTTTTGACACAGTGCAGTGTGTCATCGCATCCTTTTCGCGTTCACCCGGCGGGTGAGGACGGGCACAGTGCAGTGTGTCATCGCATCCTTTTGACACAGTGCAGTGTGTCATCGCATCCTTTTCGCGTTCACCCGGCGGGTGAGGACGAACACAGTGCAGTGTGTCATCGCATCCTTTTGGCACAGTGCAGTGTGTCATCGCATCCTTTTGACACAGTGCAGTGTGTCATCGCATCCTTTTGACACAGCGCAGTGTGTCATCGCATCCTTTTCGCGTTCACCCGGCGGGTGAGGACGGGCACAGTGCAGTGTGTCATCGCATCCTTTTGACACAGTGCAGTGTGTCATCGCATCCTTTTCGCGTTCACCCGGCGGGTGAGGACGGGCACAGTGCAGTGTGTCATCGCATCCTTTTGACACAGTGCAGTGTGTCATCGCATCCTTTTCGCGTTCACCCGGCGGGTAAGGAGGAACACAGTGCAGTGTGTCATCGCATCCTTTTGACACAGTGCAGTGTGTCATCGCATCCTTTTGACACAGTACAGTGTGTCATCGCATCCTTTTGACACAGTGCAGTGTGTCATCGCATCCTTTTCGCGTTCACCCGGCGGGTGAGGACGGCCACAGTGCAGTGTGTCATCGCATCCTTTTGACACAGTGCAGTGTGTCATCGCATCCTTTTCGCGTTCACCCGGCGGGTAAGGAGGAACACAGTGAAGTGTGTCATCGCATCCTTTTGACACGGTGCAGTGTGTCATCGCATCCTTTTGACACAGTGCAGTGTCATCGCATCCTTTTCGCGTTCACCCGGCGGGTGAGGACAGGCACAGTGCAGTGTGTCATCGCATCCTTTTGACACAGTGCAGTGTGTCATCGCATCCTTTTCGCGTTCACCCGGCGGGTGAGGACGGGCACAGTGCAGTGTGTCATCGCATCCTTTTGACACAGTGCAGTGTGTCATCGCATCCTTTTGACACAGTGCAGTGTGTCATCGCATCCTTTTGACACAGTGCAGTGTGTCATCGCATCCTTTTCGCGTTCACCCGGCGGGTGAGGACGGGCACAGTGCAGTGTGTCATCGCATCCTTTTGACACAGCGCAGTGTGTCATCGCATCCTTTTCGCGTTCACCCGGACGGGTGAGGACGGACACAGTGCAGTGTGTCATCGCATCCTTTTGACACAGTGCAGTGTGTCATCGCATCCTTTTCGCGTTCACCCGGCGGGTGAGGACGGGCACAGTGCAGTGTGTCATCGCATCCTTTTGACACAGCGCAGTGTGTCATCGCATCCTTTTCGCGTTCACCCGGGCGGGTGAGGACGGACACAGTGCAGTGTGTCATCGCATCCTTTTGACACAGTGCAGTGTGTCATCGCATCCTTTTGACACAGTGCAGTGTGTCATCGCATCCTTTTCGCGTTCACCCGGCGGGTGAGGACGGACACAGTGCAGTGTGTCATCGCATCCTTTTGACACAGTGCAGTGTGTCATCGCATCCTTTTGACACAGTGCAGTGTGTCATCGCATCCTTTTGACACAGTGCAGTATGTCATCGCATCCTTTTCGCGTTCACCCGGCGGGTGAGGACGGACACAGTGCAGTGTGTCATCGCATCCTTTTCGCGTTCACCCGGCGGGTGAGGACGGACACAGTGCAGTGTGTCATCGCATCCTTTTGACACAGTGCAGTGTGTCATCGCATCCTTTTGACACAGTGCAGCGTGTCATCGCATCCTTTTGACACAGTGCAGTGTGTCATCGCATCCTTTTGACACAGTGCAGTGTGTCATCGCATCCTTTTGACACAGCGCAGTGTCATCGCATCCTTTTCGCGTTCACCCGGGCGGGTGAGGACGGACACAGTGCAGTGTGTCATCGCATCCTTTTGACACAGTGCAGTGTGTCATCGCATCCTTTTCGCGTTCACCCGGCGGGTGAGGACGGGCACAGTGCAGTGTGTCATCGCATCCTTTTGACACAGTGCAGTGTATCATCGCATCCTTTTGACACAGTGCAGTGTGTCATCGCATCCTTTTGACACAGTACAGTGTGTCATCGCATCCTTTTCGCGTTCACCCGGCGGGTGAGGACGGGCACAGTGCAGTGTGTCATCGCATCCTTTTGACACAGCGCAGTGTGTCATCGCATCCTTTTCGCGTTCACCCGGGCGGGTGAGGACGGACACAGTGCAGTGTGTCATCGCATCCTTTTGACACAGTGCAGTGTGTCATCGCATCCTTTTCGCGTTCACCCGGCGGGTGAGGACGGGCACAGTGCAGTGTGTCATCGCATCCTTTTGACACAGCGCAGTGTGTCATCGCATCCTTTTCGCGTTCACCCGGGCGGGTGAGGACGGACACAGTGCAGTGTGTCATCGCATCCTTTTGACACAGTGCAGTGTGTCATCGCATCCTTTTGACACAGTGCAGTGTGTCATCGCATCCTTTTCGCGTTCACCCGGCGGGTGAGGACGGACACAGTGCAGTGTGTCATCGCATCCTTTTGACACAGTGCAGTGTGTCATCGCATCCTTTTGACACAGTGCAGTGTGTCATCGCATCCTTTTGACACAGTGCAGTATGTCATCGCATCCTTTTCGCGTTCACCCGGCGGGTGAGGACGGACACAGTGCAGTGTGTCATCGCATCCTTTTCGCGTTCACCCGGCGGGTGAGGACGGACACAGTGCAGTGTGTCATCGCATCCTTTTGACACAGTGCAGTGTGTCATCGCATCCTTTTGACACAGTGCAGTGTGTCATCGCATCCTTTTGACACAGTGCAGTGTGTCATCGCATCCTTTTGACACAGTGCAGTGTGTCATCGCATCCTTTTGACACAGCGCAGTGTGTCATCGCATCCTTTTCGCGTTCACCCGGGCGGGTGAGGACGGACACAGTGCAGTGTGTCATCGCATCCTTTTGACACAGTGCAGTGTGTCATCGCATCCTTTTCGCGTTCACCCGGCGGGTGAGGACGGGCACAGTGCAGTGTGTCATCGCATCATTTTGACACAGTGCAGTGTGTCATCGCATCCTTTTCGCGTTCACCCGGGCGGGTGAGGACGGGCACAGTGCAGTGTGTCATCGCATCCTTTTGACACAGCGCAGTGTGTCATCGCATCCTTTTCGCGTTCACCCGGGCGGGTGAGGACGGACACAGTGCAGTGTGTCATCGCATCCTTTTGACACAGTGCAGTGTGTCATCGCATCCTTTTCGCGTTCACCCGGCGGGTGAGGACGGACACAGTGCAGTGTGTCATCGCATCCTTTTGACACAGTGCAGTGTGTCATCGCATCCTTTTGACACAGTGCAGTGTGTCATCGCATCCTTTTGACACAGTGCAGTGTGTCATCGCATCCTTTTGACACAGTGCAGTGTGTCATCGTATCCTTTTGACACAGTGCAGTGTGTCATCGCATCCTTTTGACACAGTGCAGTGTGTCATCGCATCCTTTTCGCGTTCACCCGGCGGGTGAGGACGGACACAGTGCAGTGTGTCATCGCATCCTTTTGACACAGTGCAGTATGTCATCGCACCCTTTTCGCGTTCACCCGGCGGGTGAGGACGGACACAGTGCAGTGTGTCATCGCATCCTTTTGACACAGTGCAGTGTGTCATCGCATCCTTTTCGCGTTCACCCGGCGGGTGAGGACGGACACAGTGCAGTGTGTCATCGCATCCTTTTGACACAGTGCAGTGTGTCATCGCATCCTTTTGACAGTGCAGTGTGTCATCGCATCCTTTTGACACAGTGCAGTGTGTCATCGCATCCTTTTGACACAGCGCAGTGTGTCATCGCATCCTTTTCGCGTTCACCCGGCGGGTGAGGACGGACACAGTGCAGTGTGTCATCACATCCTTTTGACACAGTACAGTGTGTCATCGCATCCTTTTGACACTGTGCAGTGTGTCATCGCATCCTTTTCGTGTTCACCCGGCGGGTAAGGAGGAACACAGTGCAGTGTGTCATCGCATCCTTTTGACACAGTGCAGTGTGTCATCGCATCCTTTTGACACAGTGCAGTGTGTCATCGCATCCTTTTCGCGTTCACCCGGCGGGTGAGGACGGACACAGTGCAGTGTGTCATCGCATCCTTTTGACACAGTGCAGTGTGTCATCGCATCCTTTTGACACAGTGCAGTGTGTCATCGCATCCTTTTGACACAGTGCAGTGTGTCATCGCATCCTTTTGACACAGCGCAGTGTGTCATCGCATCCTTTTCGCGTTCACCCGGCGGGTGAGGACGGACACAGTGCAGTGTGTCATCGCATCCTTTTGACACAGCGCAGTGTGTCATCGCACCCTTTTCGCGTTCACCCGGCGGGTGAACGCGAAAAGGGTGAACGCGAAAAGGGTCATCGCATCCTTTTGACACAGTGCAGTGTGTCATCGCATCCTTTTGACACAGTGCAGTGTGTCATCGCATCCTTTTGACACAGTGCAGTGTGTCATCGCATCCTTTTGACACAGTGCAGTGTGTCATCGCATCCTTTTGACACAGTGCAGTGTGTCATCGCATCCTTTTGACACAGTGCAGTGTGTCATCGCATCCTTTTGACACAGTGCAGTGTGTCATCGCATCCTTTTCGCGTTCACCCGGCGGGTGAGGACGGACACAGTGCAGTGTGTCATCGCATCCTTTTGACACAGTGCAGTGTGTCATCGCACCCTTTTCGCGTTCACCCGGCGGGTGAGGACGGACACAGTGCAGTGTGTCATCGCATCCTTTTGACACAGTGCAGTGTGTCATCGCACCCTTTTCGCGTTCACCCGGCGGGTGAGGACGGACACAGTGCAGTGTGTCATCGCATCCTTTTGACACAGTGCAGTGTGTCATCGCACCCTTTTCGCGTTCACCCGGCAGGTGAGGACGGACACAGTGCAGTGTGTCATCGCATCCTTTTGACACAGTGCAGTGTGTCATCGCATCCTTTTCGCGTTCACCCGGCGGGTGAGGACGGACACAGTGCAGTGTGTCATCGCATCCTTTTGACACAGTGCAGTGTGTCATCGCATCCTTTTGACACAGTGCAGTGTGTCATCGCATCCTTTTGACACAGTGCAGTGTGTCATCGCATCCTTTTGACACAGTGCAGTGTGTCATCGCATCCTTTTGACACAGCGCAGTGTGTCATCGCATCCTTTTCGCGTTCACCCGGCGGGTGAGGACGGACACAGTGCAGTGTGTCATCGCATCCTTTTGACACAGTGCAGTGTGTCATCGCATCCTTTTGACACAGTGCAGTGTGTCATCGCATCCTTTTGACACAGTGCAGTGTGTCATCGCATCCTTTTCGCGTTCACCCGGCGGGTAAGGACGGAGGACACAGTGCAGTGTGTCATCGCATCCTTTTGACACAGTGCAGTGTGTCATCGCATCCTTTTGACACAGTGCAGTGTGTCATCGCATCCTTTTCGCGTTCACCCGGCGGGTGAGGACGGAGGACACAGTGCAGTGTGTCATCGCATCCTTTTGACACAGTGCAGTGTGTCATCGCATCCTTTTGACACAGTGCAGTGTGTCATCGCATCCTTTTCGCGTTCACCCGGCGGGTAAGGAGGAACACAGTGCAGTGTGTCATCACATCCTTTTGACACAGTGCAGTGTGTCATCGCATCCTTTTGACACAGTGCAGTGTGTCATCGCATCCTTTTGACACAGTGCAGTGTGTCATCGCATCCTTTTCGCGTTCACCCGGCGAGTGAGGACGGACACAGTGCAGTGTGTCATCGCATCCTTTTGACACAGTGCAGTGTGTCATCGCAACCTTTTGACACAGTGCAGTGTGTCATCGCATCCTTTTGACACAGTGCAGTGTGTCATCGCATCCTTTTGACACAGCGCAGTGTGTCATCGCATCCTTTTGACACAGTGCAGTGTGTCATCGCATCCTTTTGACACAGTGCAGTGTGTCATCGCATCCTTTTGACACAGTGCAGTGTGCCATCGCATCCTTTTCGCGTTCGCCCGGCGGGTGAGGACGGACACAGTGCAGTGTGTCATCGCATCCTTTTGACACAGTGCAGTGTCATCGCATCCTTTTGACACAGTGCAGTGTGTCATCGCATCCTTTTGACACAGTGCAGTGTGTCATCGCATCCTTTTGACACAGCGCAGTGTGTCATCGCATCCTTTTGACACAGTGCAGTGTGTCATCGCATCCTTTTGACACAGTGCAGTGTGTCATCGCATCCTTTTGACACAGTGCAGTGTGCCATCGCATCCTTTTCGCGTTCACCCGGCGGGTGAGGACGGACACAGTGCAGTGTGTCATCGCATCCTTTTGACACAGTACAGTGTGTCATCGCATCCTTTTCACGTTCACCCGGGCGGGTGAGGACGGAGGACACAGTGAAGTGTGTCATCGCATCTTTTTGACACAGTGCAGTGTGTCATCGCATCCTCGCGTTCACCCGGCGGGTAAGGACGGAGGACACAGTGCAGTTTGTCGTCGCATCCTTTTCGCGTTCACCCGGCGGGTAAGGAGGAACACAGTGCAGTGTGTCATCGCATCCTTTTGACACAGTGCAGTGTGTCATCGCATCCTTTTGACACAGTGCAGTGTGTCATCGCATCCTTTTCGCGTTCACCCGGCGGGTGAGGACGGACACAGTGCAGTGTGTCATCGCATCCTTTTGACACAGTGCAGTGTGTCATCGCATCCTTTTGACACAGTGCAGTATGTCATCGCATCCTTTTGACACAGTGCAGTGTGTCATCGCATCCTTTTCGCGTTCACCCGGGCGGGTAAGGACGGAGGACACAGTGCAGTGTGTTATCGCATCCTTTTGACACAGTGCAGTGTGTCATCGCATCCTTTTGACACAGTGCAGTGTGTCATCGCATCCTTTTCGCGTTCACCCGGGCGGGTAAGGACGGAGGACACAGTGCAGTGTGTCATCGCATCCTTTTCGCGTTCACCCGGCGGGTAAGGAGGAACACAGTGCAGTGTGTCATCGCATCCTTTTGACACAGTGCAGTGTGTCATCGCATCCTTTTGACACAGTGCAGTGTGTCATCGCATCCTTTTCGCGTTCACCCGGCGGGTGAGGACGGAGGGCACAGTGCAGTGTGTCATCGCATCCTTTTGACACAGTGCAGTGTGTCATCGCATCCTTTTCGCGTTCACCCGGCGGGTGAGGACGGAGGACACAGTGCAGTGTGTCATCGCATCCTTTTGACACAGTGCAGTGTGTCATCGCATCCTTTTCGCGTTCACCCGGCGGGTAAGGAGGAACACAGTGCAGTGTGTCATCGCATCCTTTTGACACAGTGCAGTGTGTCATCGCATCCTTTTCGCGTTCACCCGGCGGGTGAGGACGGAGGACACAGTGCAGTGTGTCATCGCATCCTTTTGACACAGTGCAGTGTGTCATCGCATCCTTTTGACACAGTGCAGTGTGTCATCGCATCCTTTTGACACAGTGCAGTGTGTCATCGCATCCTTTTCGCGTTCACCCGGGCGGGTAAGGACGGAGGACACAGTGCAGTGTGTTTGGCCGAGACACAATGGGCCTGTTCCCGTGGCGCCTCTAACCTCCTCCAGGTTGCTCCAACTTGCAACTGTCCTATCCTAATACACACACAGTTGCAAGTTGGAGCAACTTTGAGGAGGTTAGGTACCACTGGAACAAGCCCTATCTGTTGGTACAGGAAGTGGTTCGTCGGCAGTATCCGCGACATCCGTTCAGTAACTGGCCGGCCTGTCTGACGCCCATCAACCGTGACAGAAACAAGTGGGAAATCGCAGATTTATCAGCGACAGCGGATATTATTTCGTTTTATGAAGTAATTCAGGTTTATCGACATACAACCCTAGGATGGCGTTAACCTTCGCTGTGAGCATCTTTCAACATTTACAATCATCAAACGCGGGACTAGGCCCATTTGCCTTCTGTGGTGTCCACCATGATGTGTGTTGGTCCGTAAAGTCAAGAGCCCAAGAGCCCATGTTGATGCAGCCATCTAAAAGCGCAGGACTAGGACAAGACAGGATTAGACGCAGGACTAGGACAGGACAGGATTAGACGCAGGACTAGGACAGGACATGATTAGACGCCGCAGGATTAGGACAGGACAGGATTAGACGCAGGACTAGGACAGGACAGGATTAGACGCAGGACTAGGACAAGACAGGATTAGACGCAGGACTAGGACAAGACAGGATTAGACGCCGCAGGATTAGGACAGGACAGGATTAGACGCAGGACTAGGACAAGACAGGATTAGACGCAGGACTAGGACAAGACAGGATTAGACGCAGGACTAGGACAGGACATGATTAGACGCCGCAGGATTAGGACAGGACAGGATTAGACGCAGGACTAGGACAGGACAGGATTAGACGCAGGACTAGGACATGACATCATTAGACGCCGCAGGATTAGGACAGGACAGGATTAGACGCAGGACTAGGACAGGACAGGATTAGACGCAGGACTAGGACAGGACAGGATTAGACGCAGGACTAGGACAAGACAGGATTAGACGCAGGACTAGGACAAGACAGGATTAGACGCCGCAGGACTAGGACAAGACAGGATTAGACGCAGGACTAGGACAAGACAGGATTAGACGCAGGACTAGGACAAGACAGGATTAGACGCAGGACTAGGACAGGACATGATTAGACGCCGCAGGATTAGGACAGGACAGGATTAGACGCAGGACTAGGACAGGACAGGATTAGACGCAGGACTAGGACAAGACAGGATTAGACGCAGGACTAGGACAAGACAGGATTAGACGCAGGACTAGGACAGGACATGATTAGACGCCGCAGGATTAGGACAGGACAGGATTAGACGCAGGACTAGGACAAGACAGGATTAGACGCAGGACTAGGACAAGACAGGATTAGACGCAGGACTAGGACAGGACATGATTAGACGCCGCAGAATTAGGACAGGACAGGATTAGACGCAGGACTAGGACAGGACAGGATTAGACGCAGGACTAGGACAAGACAGGATTAGACGCAGGACTAGGACAAGACAGGATTAGACGCAGGACTAGGACAAGACAGGATTAGACGCAGGACTAGGACAGGACATGATTAGACGCCGCAGGATTAGGACAGGACAGGATTAGACGCAGGACTAGGACAGGACAGGATTAGACGCAGGACTAGGACAGGACATCATTAGACGCCGCGGGATTAGGACAGGACAGGATTAGACGCAGGACTAGGACAAGACAGGATTAGACGCAGGACTAGGACAAGACAGGATTAGACGCAGGACTAGGACAAGACATCATTAGACGCCGCAGGATTAGGACAGGACAGGATTAGACGCAGGACTAGGACAAGACAGGATTAGACGCAGGACTAGGACATGACAGGATTAGACGCAGGACTAGGACATGACAGGATTAGACGCAGGACTAGGACAAGACAGGATTAGACGCAGGACTAGGACATGACAGGATTAGACGCAGGACTAGGACAAGACAGGATTAGACGCAGGACTAGGACAAGACAGGATTAGACGCAGGACTAGGACAGGACAGGATTAGACGCAGGACTAGGACAGGACAGGATTAGACGCAGGACTAGGACAGGACAGGATTAGACGCAGGACTAGGACAGGACAGGATTAGACGCAGGACTAGGACAGGACAGGATTAGACGCAGGACTAGGACAGGACATGATTAGACGCAGGACTAGGACAGGACAGGATTAGACGCAGGATTAGGACAGGACAGGATTAGACGCAGGACTAGGACAGGACAGGAATAGGACATGACAGGATTAGACGCTGGACAGGACAGGATTAGACGCAGGATTAGGACAGGACAGGATTAGACGCAGGACTAGGACAAGACAGGATTAGACGCAGGACTAGGACAGGACAGGATTAGACGCAGGACTAGGACAAGACAGGATTAGACGCAGGATTAGGACAGGACAGGATTAGACGCCGCAGGACTAGGACAAGACAGGATTAGACGCAGGACTAGGACAGGACAGGATTAGACGCAGGATTAGGACAGGACAGGATTAGACGCAGGACTAGGACAGGACATCATTAGACGCCGCAGGATTAGGACAGGACAGGATTAGACGCAGGACTAGGACAGGACAGGATTAGACGCAGGACTAGGACAAGACAGGATTAGACGCAGGACTAGGACAGGACAGGATTAGACGCAGGACTAGGACAGGACAGGATTAGACGCAGGACTAGGACAGGACAGGATTAGACGCAGGACTAGGACAGGACAGGAATAGGACATGACAGGATTAGACGCTGGACAGGACAGGATTAGACGCAGGATTAGGACAGGACAGGATTAGACGCAGGACTAGGACAGGACAGGATTAGACGCAGGATTAGGACAGGACAGGATTAGACGCAGGACTAGGACAGGACATCATTAGACGCCGCAGGACTAGGACATGACAGGATTATACGACGCAGGACTAGGACAGGACAGGATTAGACGCAGGACTAGGACATGACAGGATTAGACGCAGGACTAGGACAGGACATCATTAGACGCAGGACTATGGTCATTTTCCCTCCGCGATGTCTATAATGAAATGTTTCCTTATAAACCCAGGAGTCTATCACGTTGATGCCGAACTTTTGGCAACACGGAGTATGCAGTTGCTTTTGCTCCGGGCAGGTGAAAGAGGTTAAAGGGATTATACGGGTTTCCGTCCTGAAAGTAAATGCACTCTTTTGCAGTTGTATGAGCTTTAAACACGTTTAAGACATATAACAGGGACGTCAATGCTTATTTAGTCCATTATTTCAGAAATTATCAGCGTTAAAACTTGGGCGTTTTTCGAGACTAGTATCAGATAACGAGTACTTGATCGGCACTACTGTCCACCACTTTTATCTTTAGATCAATTTTAGAGTTTTTAATTATCTGCAAGTCCTACACTGGATCACAAAATTATTATGCAATTCAAAACTGACGTGACTTTGTATTACTACACACTGTTCGTTTAGGTTTTGTGTTTTTGTGGTTTTCTTTTCTCTGGCCATTAGCGTTGAGAATTTGGTGGTGGCGTATTAATTTTTTGGCATGAAGATTCATTAAAAAATATAGAATTTTATGGGAAAACTAGGTAACTGCTGCTGTCGTTGGAACAAAACAAGTGTATTTTCTTTCAAATATTGCTTATTTTACCGGAAATATGCCATACGTGAGGTGTTTTTATTAGCATAAAAGAGATGACTGGCTCTGCCTCAGCCGGTCCTGCAGAAAATACGCGGTGGCATCACCGCGCACTTTGGAATGTCCTTACGTGCAGAAGAGGTCATTTCCAGAAAAATGTAGCTACCGTGGGACTTCTACCACCTTTATAAGTACGTTTTACTATGTAACTCAATTATTCTGGGAAAAACCCGTATAATCCCTTTAAGTTTTTTTTTGTATCGTCGGGTGAAGGAAGTACAGTTATTTTTGTATCGTCAGGTGAAGGAAGTAAAGTTATTTTTGTATCGTCAGGTGAAGGAAGTAAAGTTAGTTTTGTACCGTCAGGTGAAGGAAGTAAAGTTATTTTTGTACCGTCAGGTAAAGGAAGTGAACGCCTTGATGGAAAACTTGGAGGCGAGATTCGAGATCAGCAGTCTGGAGATTCAGGCTCTCAGAAACAGATCTCTACGGATGGCGAACACTCTCCGGCGCCACGCAAACTCGGAAAGGTGAGCCAAGTCCTGCCCCGATTCTGATGATGTTCGTTAATGTATTATATTGCAGTATGGGAATGCTACCAACGTCCTTTGTGTGGGTAGAATATGGTATAATGCTGTCAAATGTATGTGCCTTGAACCTTGATAGAGCCAACGTATGCCTCAAAGTCAAACGTCTGGAAAATTAGCGTGTTGCCACGCGTCTGCGGTCCGTGTCTGATTCGTGCCGACAATGACGGGGCTCGTCTCTCGCTGTAGGTGACGCGTCTGCGGTCCGTGTCTGATTCGTGCCGACAATGACGGGGCTCGTCTCTCGCTGGAGGTGACGCGTCTGCGGTCCGTGTCTGATTCGTGCCGACAATGACGGGGCTCGTCTCTCGCTGTAGGTGACGCGTCTGCGGTCCGTGTCTGATTCGTGCCGACAATGACGGGGCTCGTCTCTCGCTGGAGGTGACGCGTCTGCGGTCCGTGTCTGATTCGTGCCGACAATGACGGGGCTCGTCTCTCGCTGGAGGTGACGCGTCTGCAGTCCGTGTCTGATTCGTGCCGACAATGACGGGGCTCGTCTCTCGCTGGAGGTGACGCGTCTGCGGTCCGTGTCTGATTCGTGCCGACAATGACGGGGCTCGTCTCTCGCTGGAGGTGACGCGTCTGCGGTCCGTGTCTGATTCGTGCCGACAATGACGGGGCTCGTCTCTCGCTGGAGGTGACGCGTCTGCGGTCCGTGTCTGATTCGTGCCGACAATGACGGGGCTCGTCTCTCGCTGGAGGTGACGCGTCTGCGGTCCGTGTCTGATTCGTGCCGACAATGACGGGGCTCGTCTCTCGCTGGAGGTGACGCGTCTGCGGTCCGTGTCTGATTCGTGCCGACAATGACGGGGCTCGTCTCTCGCTGTAGGTGACGCGTCTGCAGTCCGTGTCTGATTCGTGCCGACAATGACGGGGCTCGTCTCTCGCTGGAGGTGACGCGTCTGCGGTCCGTGTCTGATTCGTGCCGACAATGACGGGGCTCGTCTCTCGCTGGAGGTGACGCGTCTGCGGTCCGTGTCTGATTCGTGCCGACAATGACGGGGCTCGTCTCTCGCTGGAGGTGACGCGTCTGCGGTCCGTGTCTGATTCGTGCCGACAATGACGGGGCTCGTCTCTCGCTGGAGGTGACGCGTCTGCGGTCCGTGTCTGATTCGTGCCGACAATGACGGGGCTCGTCTCTCGCTGTAGGTGACGCGTCTGCGGTCCGTGTCTGATTCGTGCCGACAATGACGGGGCTCGTCTCTCGCTGGAGGTGACGCGTCTGCGGTCCGTGTCTGATTCGTGCCGACAATGACGGGGCTCGTCTCTCGCTGGAGGTGACGCGTCTGCAGTCCGTGTCTGATTCGTGCCGACAATGACGGGGCTCGTCTCTCGCTGGAGGTGACGCGTCTGCGGTCCGTGTCTGATTCGTGCCGACAATGACGGGGCTCGTCTCTCGCTGGAGGTGACGCGTCTGCGGTCCGTGTCTGATTCGTGCCGACAATGACGGGGCTCGTCTCTCGCTGGAGGTGACGCGTCTGCGGTCCGTGTCTGATTCGTGCCGACAATGACGGGGCTCGTCTCTCGCTGGAGGTGACGCGTCTGCGGTCCGTGTCTGATTCGTGCCGACAATGACGGGGCTCGTCTCTCGCTGGAGGTGACGCGTCTGCGGTCCGTGTCTGATTCGTGCCGACAATGACGGGGCTCGTCTCTCGCTGGAGGTGACGCGTCTGCGGTCCGTGTCTGATTCGTGCCGACAATGACGGGGCTCGTCTCTCGCTGTAGGTGACGCGTCTGCGGTCCGTGTCTGATTCGTGCCGACAATGACGGGGCTCGTCTCTCGCTGGAGGTGACGCGTCTGCGGTCCGTGTCTGATTCGTGCCGACAATGACGGGGCTCGTCTCTCGCTGGAGGTGACGCGTCTGCAGTCCGTGTCTGATTCGTGCCGACAATGACGGGGCTCGTCTCTCGCTGGAGGTGACGCGTCTGCGGTCCGTGTCTGATTCGTGCCGACAATGACGGGGCTCGTCTCTCGCTGGAGGTGACGCGTCTGCGGTCCGTGTCTGATTCGTGCCGACAATGACGGGGCTCGTCTCTCGCTGGAGGTGACGCGTCTGCGGTCCGTGTCTGATTCGTGCCGACAATGACGGGGCTCGTCTCTCGCTGGAGGTGACGCGTCTGCGGTCCGTGTCTGATTCGTGCCGACAATGACGGGGCTCGTCTCTCGCTGGAGGTGACGCGTCTGCGGTCCGTGTCTGATTCGTGCCGACAATGACGGGGCTCGTCTCTCGCTGTAGGTGACGCGTCTGCAGTCCGTGTCTGATTCGTGCCGACAATGACGGGGCTCGTCTCTCGCTGGAGGTGACGCGTCTGCGGTCCGTGTCTGATTCGTGCCGACAATGACGGGGCTCGTCTCTCGCTGGAGGTGACGCGTCTGCGGTCCGTGTCTGATTCGTGCCGACAATGACGGGGCTCGTCTCTCGCTGGAGGTGACGCGTCTGCGGTCCGTGTCTGATTCGTGCCGACAATGACGGGGCTCGTCTCTCGCTGGAGGTGACGCGTCTGCGGTCCGTGTCTGATTCGTGCCGACAATGACGGGGCTCGTCTCTCGCTGTAGGTGACGCGTCTGCGGTCCGTGTCTGATTCGTGCCGACAATGACGGGGCTCGTCTCTCGCTGGAGGTGACGCGTCTGCGGTCCGTGTCTGATTCGTGCCGACAATGACGGGGCTCGTCTCTCGCTGGAGGTGACGCGTCTGCAGTCCGTGTCTGATTCGTGCCGACAATGACGGGGCTCGTCTCTCGCTGGAGGTGACGCGTCTGCGGTCCGTGTCTGATTCGTGCCGACAATGACGGGGCTCGTCTCTCGCTGGAGGTGACGCGTCTGCGGTCCGTGTCTGATTCGTGCCGACAATGACGGGGCTCGTCTCTCGCTGGAGGTGACGCGTCTGCGGTCCGTGTCTGATTCGTGCCGACAATGACGGGGCTCGTCTCTCGCTGGAGGTGACGCGTCTGCGGTCCGTGTCTGATTCGTGCCGACAATGACGGGGCTCGTCTCTCGCTGGAGGTGACGCGTCTGCGGTCCGTGTCTGATTCGTGCCGACAATGACGGGGCTCGTCTCTCGCTGTAGGTGACGCGTCTGCGGTCCGTGTCTGATTCGTGCCGACAATGATGGGGCTCGTCTCTCGCTGGAGGTGACGCGTCTGCGGTCCGTGTCTAATTCGTGCCGACAATGACGGGGCTCGTCTCTCGCTGGAGGTGACGCGTCTGCGGTCCGTGTCTGATTCGTGCCGACAATGACGGGGCTCGTCTCTCGCTGGAGGTGACGCGTCTGCGGTCCGTGTCTGATTCGTGCCGACAATGACGGGGCTCGTCTCTCGCTGGAGGTGACGCGTCTGCGGTCCGTGTCTGATTCGTGCCGACAATGACGGGGCTCGTCTCTCGCTGGAGGTGACGCGTCTGCGGTCCGTGTCTGATTCGTGCCGACAATGACGGGGCTCGTCTCTCGCTGGAGGTGACGCGTCTGCAGTCCGTGTCTGATTCGTGCCGACAATGATGGGGCTCGTCTCTCGCTGGAGGTGACGCGTCTGCGGTCCGTGTCTGATTCGTGCCGACAATGACGGGGCTCGTCTCTCGCTGTAGGTGACGCGTCTGCGGTCCGTGTCTGATTCGTGCCGACAATGACGGGGCTCGTCTCTCGCTGTAGGTGACGCGTCTGCAGTCCGTGTCTGATTCGTGCCGACAATGATGGGGCTCGTCTCTCGCTGGAGGTGACGCGTCTGCGGTCCGTGTCTGATTCGTGCCGACAATGACGGGGCTCGTCTCTCGCTGGAGGTGACGCGTCTGCAGTCCGTGTCTGATTCGTGCCGACAATGACGGGGCTCGTCTCTCGCTGGAGGTGACGCGTCTGCGGTCCGTGTCTGATTCGTGCCGACAATGACGGGGCTCGTCTCTCGCTGGAGGTGACGCGTCTGCGGTCCGTGTCTGATTCGTGCCGACAATGACGGGGCTCGTCTCTCGCTGTAGGTGAGGCGTCTGCGGTCCGTGTCTGATTCGTGCCGACAATGATGGGGCTCGTCTCTCGCTGGAGGGACGCGTCTGCGGTCCGTGTCTGATTCGTGCCGACAATGACGGGGCTCGTCTCTCGCTGGAGGTGACGCGTCTGCGGTCTGTGTCTGATTCGTGCCGACAATGACGGGGCTCGTCTCTCGCTGGAGGTGACGCGTCTGCGGTCCGTGTCTGATTCGTGCCGACAATGACGGGGCTCGTCTCTCGCTGGAGGTGACGCGTCTGCGGTCCGTGTCTGATTCGTGCCGACAATGACGGGGCTCGTCTCTCGCTGGAGGTGACGCGTCTGCGGTCCGTGTCTGATTCGTGCCGACAATGACGGGGCTCGTCTCTCGCTGGAGGTGACGCGTCTGCGGTCTGTGTCTGATTCGTGCCGACAATGACGGGGCTCGTCTCTCGCTGGAGGTGACGCGTCTGCGGTCTGTGTCTGATTCGTGCCGACAATGACGGGGCTCGTCTCTCGCTGGAGGTGACGCGTCTGCGGTCTGTGTCTGATTCGTGCCGACAATGACGGGGCTCGTCTCTCGCTGGAGGTGACGCGTCTGCGGTCCGTGTCTGATTCGTGCCGACAACGACGGGGCTCGTCTCTCGCTGGAGGTGACGCGTCTGCAGTCCGTGTCTGATTCGTGCCGACAATGACGGGGCTCGTCTCTCGCTGGAGGTGACGCGTCTGCGGTCCGTGTCTGATTCGTGCCGACAATGACGGGGCTCGTCTCTCGCTGTAGGTGACGCGTCTGCGGTCCGTGTCTGATTCGTGCCGACAATGACGGGGCTCGTCTCTCGCTGGAGGTGACGCGTCTGCGGCCTGTGTCTGATTCGTGCCGACAATGACGGGGCTCGTCTCTCGCTGGAGGTGACGCGTCTGCGGTCCGTGTCTGATTCGTGCCGACAATGACGGGGCTCGTCTCTCGCTGTAGGTGACGCGTCTGCGGTCCGTGTCTGATTCGTGCCGACAATGACGGGGCTCGTCTCTCGCTGTAGGTGACGCGTCTGCGGTCTGTGTCTGATTCGTGCCGACAATGACGGGGCTCGTCTCTCGCTGGAGGTGACGCGTCTGCGGTCCGTGTCTGATTCGTGCCGACAATGACGGGGCTCGTCTCTCGCTGGAGGTGACGCGTCTGCGGTCCGTGTCTGATTCGTGCCGACAATGACGGGGCTCGTCTCTCGCTGGAGGTGACGCGTCTGCGGTCCGTGTCTGATTCGTGCCGACAATGACGGGGCTCGTCTCTCGCTGGAGGTGACGCGTCTGCGGTCTGTGTCTGATTCGTGCCGACAATGACGGGGCTCGTCTCTCGCTGGAGGTGACGCGTCTGCGGTCCGTGTCTGATTCGTGCCGACAATGATGGGGCTCGTCTCTCGCTGGAGGTGACGCGTCTGCGGTCCGTGTCTGATTCGTGCCGACAATGACGGGGCTCGTCTCTCGCTGGAGGTGACGCGTCTGCGGTCTGTGTCTGATTCGTGCCGACAATGACGGGGCTCGTCTCTCGCTGGAGGTGACGCGTCTGCGGTCCGTGTCTGATTCGTGCCGACAATGACGGGGCTCGTCTCTCGCTGGAGGTGACGCGTCTGCGGTCCGTGTCTGATTCGTGCCGACAATGACGGGGCTCGTCTCTCGCTGGAGGTGACGCGTCTGCGGTCCGTGTCTGATTCGTGCCGACAATGACGGGGCTCGTCTCTCGCTGGAGGTGACGCGTCTGCGGTCCGTGTCTGATTCGTGCCGACAATGACGGGGCTCGTCTCTCGCTGGAGGTGACGCGTCTGCGGTCCGTGTCTGATTCGTGCCGACAATGACGGGGCTCGTCTCTCGCTGTAGGTGACGCGTCTGCAGTCCGTGTCTGATTCGTGCCGACAATGACGGGGCTCGTCTCTCGCTGTAGGTGACGCGTCTGCGGTCCGTGTCTGATTCGTGCCGACAATGACGGGGCTCGTCTCTCGCTGGAGGTGACGCGTCTGCGGTCCGTGTCTGATTCGTGCCGACAATGATGGGGCTCGTCTCTCGCTGGAGGTGACGCGTCTGCAGTCCGTGTCTGATTCGTGCCGACAATGACGGGGCTCGTCTCTCGCTGTAGGTGACGCGTCTGCGGTCCGTGTCTGATTCGTGCCGACAATGACGGGGCTCGTCTCTCGCTGGAGGTGACGCGTCTGCGGTCCGTGTCTGATTCGTGCCGACAATGACGGGGCTCGTCTCTCGCTGGAGGTGACGCGTCTGCAGTCCGTGTCTGATTCGTGCCGACAATGACGGGGCTCGTCTCTCGCTGGCGGTGACGCGTCTGCGGTCCGTGTCTGATTCGTGCCGACAATGATGGGGCTCGTCTCTCGCTGGAGGTGACGCGTCTGCGGTCCGTGTCTGATTCGTGCCGACAATGATGGGGCTCGTCTCTCGCTGGAGGTGACGCGTCTGCGGTCCGTGTCTGATTCGTGCCGACAATGATGGGGCTCGTCTCTCGCTGTAGGTGACGCGTCTGCGGTCCGTGTCTGATTCGTGCCGACAATGACGGGGCTCGTCTCTCGCTGGAGGTGACGCGTCTGCGGTCCGTGTCTGATTCGTGCCGACAATGATGGGGCTCGTCTCTCGCTGGAGGTGACGCGTCTGCGGTCCGTGTCTGATTCGTGCCGACAATGATGGGGCTCGTCTCTCGCTGGAGGTGACGCGTCTGCGGTCCGTGTCTGATTCGTGCCGACAATGATGGGGCTCGTCTCTCGCTGGAGGTGACGCGTCTGCGGTCCGTGTCTGATTCGTGCCGACAATGATGGGGCTCGTCTCTCGCTGTAGGTGACGCGTCTGCGGTCCGTGTCTGATTCGTGCCGACAATGACGGGGCTCGTCTCTCGCTGGAGGTGACGCGTCTGCGGTCCGTGTCTGATTCGTGCCGACAATGATGGGGCTCGTCTCTCGCTGTAGGTGACGCGTCTGCAGTCCGTGTCTGATTCGTGCCGACAATGATGGGGCTCGTCTCTCGCTGGAGGTGACGCGTCTGCAGTCCGTGTCTGATTCGTGCCGACAATGACGGGGCTCGTCTCTCGCTGGAGGTGACGCGTCTGCGGTCCGTGTCTGATTCGTGCCGACAATGACGGGGCTCGTCTCTCGCTGTAGGTGACGCGTCTGCAGTCCGTGTCTGATCTATGACGCGGCTCGTCTCTCGCTGGAGGTGACGGCTGCCTATCCGGCTGCGTTAGTACTAACTAACTCGTTAGAATACGTGGTCTGTATCTCGTACTGACTGACGCCCACCTCTGTCTCTGCCCCTCTGCCAGCAGGTGACCCCATGCCCCTCTGCCAGCAGGTGACCCCTGCCCCTCTGCCAGCAGGTGACCCCTGATCCTCTGTCAGCAGGTGACCCGTGCCCCTCTGCCAGCAGGTGACCCCTGTCCCTCTGCCAGCAGGTGACCCCTGCCTCTCTGCCAGCAGGTGACCCCTGCCTGTCTGCGGACAGGTGACCCCTGCCTGTCTGCGGACAGGTGACCCCTGCCTGTCTGCGGGCAGGTGACCCGTGCCTCTCTGCCAGCAGGTGACCCCTGCCTCTCTGCCAGCAGGTGACCCCTGCCTGTCTGCGGACAGGTGACCCCTGCCTGTCTGCGGGCAGGTGACCCGTGCCTCTCTGCCAGCAGGTGACCCCTGCCTCTCTGCCAGCAGGTGACGCCTGTCCCTCTGCCAGCAGGTGATCCCTGCCTCTGCCAGTAGGTGACCCCTGTCCCTCTACCAGCAGGTGACCCCTGCCTCTCTTCCAGCAGGTGACCCCTGCCTCTCTGCCAGCAGGTGATCCCTGCCTCTCTGCCAGTAGGTGACCCCTGTCCCTCTGCCAGCAGGTGACCCCTGCCTCTCTGCCAGCAGGTGACCCCTGCCTCTCTGCCAGCAGGTGACCCGTGCCGAGCGCTGTGTGCCCGTCCTGTGCCGGTGTCCTGCCGTGACGCTCGGGCGGGAAGCCGACTCGTCTGTCAGCCGCGCCATCGCCCGCCTGTGATCGGCCATCGCCCGCCTGTGTTCGCCATCGCCCGCCTGTAATCGGCCATCGCCCGCCTGTGATCGCCATCGCACGCAGCGTGTGATCATCAGTGGACCTGTGGCGGACGCCGACAGCTCTGCGCGGTCCACTGAGTGTGGCCAAGGGGTGGGGTCTGCCCCCCCCCCCCCCCCCCCTGAAATGGCGGCGGACTGTGTTCGGTACAAGCTAGTGGACGGTGTTACGCACATCGTGTCGCTGGGCTGTCTGGAGATGAATCCCTAACAACTGACATCGAATTCGACCTCATTAGCTGATTTGAACCGCTACCTGTGTTCGTGTTTGTTTCTGGGTAGAACTAGTATTACTGGATACTTGTCTATTTCGCTTTGTCGTTTGCCGTTGTAGCTTTTCGTGTGTTCCTTTCGGTGGTGTATTTGTTGGTTTAACTGGTATGTCCATTGCCTGTTTGCTCGGTTGGTGGGGATGTTAACTGCCACGACGTAGTGGCAAAGGTAGTGGGAAAGGAAGTGGCTGAGGTAGTCACCCCCGTAGGGTCCGAGGGAGAGGGCAGCTAGCGTCCGATGTTGCGACGCAGCAGGACGGGGGGGGGGGGGGCGATCCGCCTCGTCACGGTGCGGGTTAGGATGCAGAGAGTAGAGATCGGTGACTGGGCAATAGGATGCAGCTGTTAGCTGGTACGCTGGTACGCTGGTACGCTGGTACGCTGGTACGCTGGTACGCTGGTACGCTGGTACGCTGGTACGCTGGTACGCTGGTACGCTGGTACGCTGGCACGTTGGCACGTTGGCACGCTGTTACGCTGGTACGTGGTTGATGTTGCCTTCGCAATGTCGTCGTCAGAGGCGGATCGTTATTAATCTGTAATTCGATTGTAGTTTATTATTTGCTCATCGTGCCGGTTACGTTGGCTTCTAGTTGAGCGTTTCGTGGTTCTATGTTGACAATATTCTGTGGATCTTGGGAAAAGCTGTACTGTACCGCTTGCT
The DNA here is from genome assembly GCA_036785665.1 of Chirona hameri. NCBI lineage: Eukaryota > Metazoa > Arthropoda > Thecostraca > Balanomorpha > Balanidae > Chirona > Chirona hameri. Next base: position 95,697 of record JAXIVJ010002133.1, on the reverse strand, counting down.
CTAGCCCTTGACGCATGTCTTCCAGATGTTGTCAGCACAGCCGGTGCTCCAGTGTTTCGAGCGTCCAGTTCTCCGCGCCGACAGCTGTGACAGGAAACATCGTGTAGTGCATGGTTGTGTGAAGTTTCTGTGTCTATCAGTGGCCGAATTTTCCTGTGAGCTTTACATACTGCAGTCGCGGGAGGCAGAAATCAAATAGTACGAGATGCTGGTATTCGTGCAGTACATATATTGCTAATTGACTGAACGTGGATGGGGTGTTTCTGGGTTTCGAGTTTGTGTTCACTTTGATCATCGATTGCTTCCAACGTGGTGTTCCAGTATTTATCGAAGTGCGTGCTCCCCTGCGCTTAGCATTGATGTAATGCGCTTTCAAACGCTTATCTTTTGCTTGTGACTGTTCGCCGTTACGCTGATCATTATTGTTACCGACGGATACAAATATATGACTGTGATTCCGGTGTTGTTTCTTAGAGAATGTATCTCATTCTGCCAGTTTGCATGCGGCTGTTTGCTGAGACTCATGTTATATGCAAAATAGCAATGATGCATTGTGCATATGGGACAATACCGGAAGTTGATTCGGAACCGAGCCCGACCTGCCACACCGGGTGAGGTCTCAACAGGGCACAGCACTTTGACGAAGCTGGCCTGACTCCTGGCCATCTCCCGACTCCCGACTGAGCTACAGCTGGGCAAGAACAGGAATATTGAATAACCTACCTACTCTACTTGACTTGGTAGAGTGAATATATCTATTCTACTCGAGTTTAATTCAAACATTGTTGTAATTCCAACAAGCGATTCGAATTGTCAACGTTATCAACATTAAATATGTATGTACCTATACAGGCTTATACGTCATTTCGGTTCGGCGGTCAGCAGAGGTCGGCAGCCGGTGGGGTAACTAAAAGTGGGGATGGGCGAACAGTATGACGTGCACACGGCTGCGGTTCCGGCGGTTAGCACGGAGTACAGACATTGCCCGGAGCAACCGCAGGATGAATTGTCCGTGTGTTCAAGAGACGCCTGCTTGTGATGACGCATGAGGAAAGGGGCGGGGCTAGAGCCTGCTGGAAACCGCCGAACCGCAGGTGGTCGTCAACAGGCCTCTGAGCAACTAGTTGAGTAATATTGGCGTTTACCTTACATTCAAGCCCAGATTATGCACAGCTTGGCATTATTTAGCCTAGATCTTTACTACGTTTTGGCTTGATATGTACAAAAACGCCTAGTATTTTATTTCATTATTTACAATGACGTCATGATATGGCGTCAAGTTGCCGTGCGTGACGCGTATATACATCGGACAACTTATTTACGCCAGGCGCTCGCTGCGCTGCGGCATTAAAACGCCATTATCTCCCAAAGTACTTCATGAATTTCAGCGAAATTGTATAGGAAGACATGTAATTGATGCAGCATAAGGTACTGTAAGCTTCATGTCGATATCTATTATGGTTTTTGAGTTATATAAAACAATCCGTCAGGGGGCAGATTTCCCGCCCTTTCCCCCGTAATTACTGTAAAGGTTAGGTCAGGTTCGATTATGTTATAACAACTGTTTCCTAGTATTCCTACCACACCCGGAAAACGAACGAGACCCCCCATCCCCCGGTAGTGCTGCAGCGCAGCGAGCGCCTGGCGTAAATCAGTTGTCCGATGTATTTACGCGTGCGTGACGCCGGCAAGCGGCATTTGTCAGGGGGTGTCATCCCGGGATTCCCCATGTATCGGCTACCGAGCAGCTCAGCATTAGAGATGACGTCACTGGTGCTCTGGTCCAGTCGTGGCCAGCACCGTCGCCGCAGCTGCGCTTTCGAGCGTTTTGCGGTCTTTTGACGAGTGTTGACGAGAGTGGCAATTTGAAGTCGTCGCCGTTAGATAAGCAAGTTATGTTGCAAGGCTATATTTGCAAATATTTGTTTTTTATGTGTTTTTTAAAACCATATCTTGAACATTAAAGGAAATAGTTCACCTTCAACATTAGTTTTAAACTGAGATAGCAGTTTTGTAGCCCGTGTTGGGAAACCCCTATCTGCAAGTTTTCTTGACTGAAAAGACTCTCCAGCCGAATATATGTATTTTTTTTGGCGAAGGAATGCGGTGCTGGCGAAAGAATGTTGTACTGGTTCTAGCCCGGGCAGAGGCTATACCATCAGCCAATCAGCTTGCAGCTGGTGCTAGCAAGCGAACCGCCGGCCGCCGGTTGGCACATCTCCAATGCGAGTCTATCCTTACGCGACTACTTTCGAATCTGATTGGCTGAACCATTTTTTTACATTCGCGTGACGTCAGGACTCTGACTTAGAGAGTATGCATATAGTTTTGATAAACAATAAAAATTTACGGCCTTCTGTCCTGAATCGGCGCGATATAAGGCCATTTTTGACAATATAAAAATAAATTGTATTAAAAATATAATCTAATCGTGTTTGGTAAAAAAATTACAAGGTGAACTATTTCCTTTAAGCCAAAACAATGCCATTTGCAACATTTCCAGGTACAACGTATGACCATCTTCTCCCTCAGCCGGACCGGGGCAGCGTATGACCACCCCTTTAGCCGGACCGGGGCAGCGTATAGCCGTATCACCCCTCAGCCAGACCGTGGCAGCGTATGGCTGTCTCGTCCCTCAGCCAGACCGGGGCATTGTAGAGCCGTTTCACCCATCAGCCAGACCGGAGTAGCGTATGGCCGTCTCACCCCTCAGTCAGACCGGTGCAGCGTGTGGCCGTCTCGTCCCTCAGCCAGACCGGGGCAACTTATAGCCGTCTCTCCCCCCTCAGCCATAGGCGTAACCTCCTTCCGAAAGTAGGTGGGGACGGAGGCACTTTGAAGTCGATTCTTTCCATGCAACGCCCATAGGCGTAATGTTAAAATCCGAAAATGTGACTGGGGATTGATCTCCAATGACCCCAGTGGTGGTTACGCGCCTGCCCTCAGCCGGACCTGGGCAGCGTATGGCCGTCGGCGTCTCACCTTAGTCAGACCGGTGCAGTGTATGGCCGTCTCGTCAGTCGCCCCTCACACAGACCGGGGCAGCGTATGGCCGTCTCCCTCCCCTCAGCATGAATTAAGGAATGGATCATTATCAGCGGTAAGCGAATGTTAAATAGGATCGTACCTTGGAGCAACTATCCGTATCCCCTTCGAAATATTCGCACTGCACCGAGCCACCTGCGGCGACAGCCGAGTCGGACCAGAGCACCAGTGACGTCACGCTAGTGTTGATTGATTAGGGCGCTAAAATCCCTGGATGACTACCATGGACGAAGGCGGCGTAGCCTTCGTCCATGACTCGACCTTCTCGACCTTCTATACGGCCTTGGGCATTTGTCAGGGGGTGTCATCCCGGGATTCCCCATGTATTGGCTGCTGAGCGGATCAGCATTAGCGAGACGTCACTGGTGCAGTAGTCCAGTCGTGGCCAGCCCCGCCGCCGCAGCTGCGCTTTCGAACGTTTTGCGGTCTTTTGACGGGTGTTGACGAGAGCGGCAATTTTAAGTCGTCGCCGTTAGATAAGTAAGCTATGTTGCAAGTCTATATTTTGAAATATTGTTTTTTTAAAAGTTTTGTTTAGCATATCTTGAACATTAAGCCAAAACAATGCCATTTGCAACATTTCCAGGTACGTCTCACCTCTCAGCCAGACTAGAACAGCGTATGGCCGTCTCGCCCCTCAGCCAGACGGGGGCAGCGTACGGCCGTCTCGCCTCTCAGCCGGGCCGGGGCAGCGTATGTCCGTCTCGCCCCTCAGCCAGACCAGGGCAGCGTATGGCCGTCTCCTCCCTCAGCCGGACCGGGGCTGAGAGAGGGTATGGCTGCCTCATCCCTCAGTCGGACCGGGGCAGCGAACTCGCCAATCAGCCGGATCGGGGCAGCGTACGGCCGTCTCACACTTCAGCAGGACCGGGGCAGCGTACGGCCGTCTCGCCCCTCAGCCGGACCGGTGCAGCATATGGCCGTCTCGCCCCTCAGCCAGACCGGGGCAGCGTGTGGCTGTCTCGCCGCTCAGCCGGACCGGTGCAGCGTATAGCCGTTTCACCCCTCAGTCAGACCGGTCCAGCGTATGACCGTCTCTCCTCTAAGCCAGACCGGGGAAGCGTATGGCCGTCTCCCCTCCCCCTCGCTCAGCCGGACCGGGGCAGCGTAAGGCCGTCTCACTCTTCAGTCAGACCGGTGCAGTGTATGGCCATCTCGCCAGTCGCCCCTCACACAGACCGGGGAAGCGTATGGCCGTCTCCTCTCAGCATGAATTAAGGGAGGGATAATTATCCGTGGTAAACGTAATCTTAAATAGGATCGTACCTTAGGCGCGCGCAACTATCCGTATCCCGTTCGGAATATTCGCACCGCACCGAGCCGCGTGCGGCGACAGCCGAGTCGGACCATTGCACCAGTGACGTCACGCGAATGATGTGCGATTAGGGTGCTAAAATCCCCGGATGGCTCTACCTCTCTTATACGGCCTTGGGCATTTGTATTCTATGACCGTGATTTGCAGGCGACCGTCCAAGGCTGTTCTTCTCACGCTTGAGCAATTTGCATTTTGTGTGGTTATTTTATATTTGTGGAATATGCGCACAATTATAAGGGTTATATGTGCAACAATCGTGAATAGGATCGTGGGTTACTTTTCTTGGATCGAAGTGGCTGATGGATAACGTTCGATTTGGACTAATAAACTTCAGAACAACTTTCATTATTTTCCACTTTATGTTTGGATTCAACTTTTATTAGTCTCCATTTTTAGTTGAGGTACCCATTATAGATTTGGGTGCTCAATTATCAAACAAGAGTTTCAAAAACAGAATCTTGTGTGATAGCAACAGCATACAGGTGAATATTGGCAAGCATTGAGACAGACAACTTATTGAGGTTTGTGTATTTTGTCTTTTCAGTATGACCTTTAAGCCAGTATGACCAGTAAGACCTTTTTAACCATGACCTGTGTGTATGATGTATTGTCACATTTTACACATTAATTAATTTTGTTCCTGGCTAATCAGTCAAACTGATGAAATGTATCACATTTATTTGACTGTTCAGTGTTTTGGACTCTAAATTTTTGCCGCTCTTGTTTCATGTGTATGATTTCAAGGCTTTCCTAAAGATAGCTGTGTTTTTTGCTGAATAGCCAGGAACTGTGCATGTTATCCCTCAACTGGAGGACTTGCCTGCTTGAGGCTCCCTCGTGTTGAGGTCATGACAAGGAAGGAGAAAAGGACATTAAGGAACCCTAAATGGATTGTGTGCACCCATCATGATTGGAGAAGGCTGTGCTGTGCAATACCTATACAGCAAAACTGAAATATGGCTGTGATTTTCACTGGCTGTCAGCCTGTGTCAGTAGATTTTGTACTTCTTTCAGTCATAGTCATACATATAAAATAGTGTAAATTATGGGATTATTTAAGCAGTATTTACCAAAACAAAGTTGTTTAAACTTATTTTTCTGGTAGTTGTGTTGAAAGTGTTCTATGGTTACATCTTCATGGTTGAGAAAATGGTTTCATTGTCAAATGCCAACAGAGAGTGCTTTTGCTAACCCTGCCTGGAATGGTGTGCCGGTATATACAGCCTTGGGTGTGCCTATCTAATCTAACCTTACATGCATCACATTATGCATTGGTGTTGTAAACATCCACTATATTTATGATAAACAAACTAATAATGCAGATAAATCAAATACATATGCAGTATGCAGGTATTTCTAATCAGAAGATATACATATCCAATATTTTCAAATGAAGCATTCCCCAATCCTCAAATAACTTGTTGATGTGCTATAAGATGGTCACCTTTCGTTTTTTGTGCGGTAATAGTCACAATCTAAGGCTTTGGATGGAAAGTATGGCCCAAAAACTCAAATATCTAAATTTTACCTTTGACCTGACCGTAACCTGACATGTGACCTTATTTTGAAAATGTTGTATATGCTTTGGATGTGTCTCATTGAGAGCTTTCGATTACCGCCTTGCGCGTCTCGCTTCGGTTATTGGATCGGAAGATAACCGGGGGGGGGTGCGAAAAATGCCCCCCCCCCTCCCAGCCAATCCCGTGTTAAAGCTAACTCCTTTTTGTGCGGCGCAGTTGTACAATCGCCTCCCGCTGGAGATTCGCGATTTATCCCTGGGGGCTTGTAAGCGTGCGGTATCCGAACTTTTAGTTGTGTGAGGCGAGGAAAATGAGTGTGTGACTGTGTGTGTGTGTGTGTGTGTGTGCGTGCGTGTGCGTGTGCGTGTGCGTGTGCGTGTGCGTGTGCGTGTGCGTGTGCGTGTGCGTGTGCGTGTGCGTGTGCGTGTGCGTGTGCGTGTGCGTGTGCGCGTGCGCGTGCGCGTGCGCGTGCGCGTGCGCGTGCGCGTGCGCGTGCGCGTGCGCGTGTGTGCGTGTGCGGGGGCGTGCGATAACGAGTCTTTTTAACATGTCTCTCTTCTTAACCCTGACCCGACACTTGGAATAGCCATTTTAAAATAGAGAGTGTTTTAATTGTTTAATAGAATACAATATTGTTTAATACAATTATAATTAAATGTCTTGTTATTTAAACATCCTTTGACACTACCAGCTGAAAGTTGATATTGGGACAGACCCCCCTCTTCCTGGGGCAGTCGTTTTTTAAGTGTGTTGGATGCCTGCCGGGTGACCGAAAGGTCTCAGCTTCGAGCCTCTTCCTCCTTCACAACCGCAACCCACATGTGCGTGCATGTCGTCCTCGAATGCCTTAATAAATAATGAGCGGTAAGAGGCAAAGCCCCAATCATAATTATTCAAACAGACCTGGTCGGAAGTTTAATTCCTGATGGAGCCATCGCTTTACCATTCTCTATTCATTATCGGGCAAATATAGCGGGCACTTAGGGCTTCGGAGTACCCTATGAGCGTTACGCTTTCAAGTACAATCCCTATTAATATTGACCTGAAAGCATCAGTATACTGAACTCTGCTGCAATGCCACAGTAGCCTGAATGTGTGACGTAACATCAGTATACTGAACTCTGCTGCAATGCCACAGTAGCCTGAATGTGTGACGTAACATCAGTATACTGAACTCTGCTGCAATGCTACAGTAGCCTGAATGTGTGACGTAACATCAGTATACTGAACTCTGCTGCAATGCTACAGTAGCCTGAATGTGTGATGTAACATCAGTATACCGAACTCTGCTGCAATGCTACAGTAGCCTGAATGTGTGATGTAACATCAGTATACTGAACTCTGCTGCAATGCCACAGTAGCCTGAATGTGTGACGTAACATCAGTATACTGAACTCTGCTGCAATGCCACAGTAGCCTGCATGTGTGACGTAACATCAGTATACTGAACTCTGCTGCAATGCTACAGTAGCCTGCATGTGTGACGTAACATCAGTATACCGAACTCTGCTGCAATGCTACAGTAGCCTGAATGTGTGATGTAACATCAGTATACTGAACTCTGCTGCAATGCCACAGTAGCCTGAATGTGTGACGTAACATCAGTATACTGAACTCTGCTGCAATGCCACAGTAGCCTGAATGTGTGATGTAACATCAGTATACTGAACTCTGCTGCAATGCCACAGTAGCCTGAATGTGTGACGTAACATCAGTATACTGAACTCTGCTGCAATGCCACAGTAGCCTGCATGTGTGACGTACGATCGTCGACCGTCGCCCTTATGAAATGCACCTTTCTCCAAACATCGAGTTGAGCAGCAACAGCTTTAGAAGGTTTTGGCTTCAAGTAATCCAGCTTTCAATTCCACGAATTTCACGCTTCAAAAATATTAAAAAATGTAAAGTGGAAAGAACAGATAATTTAAGTTACCGATTTATTGTATATTTTTTTAGTAACTTCTTGGTTATTTTTTTATTTTTGTCATTACCCCCCCCCCCCCCTCCCCCTCCCTCCCCACCCACTCAACAACACCTTTCGCTGAAGGCGCCCTCATGTAGGTGTTTGGCGCCCTCTTGAGAGCTTGTCCCCGCCCCCCCCCCCCCCCCCCCCCATTGACGGATTTATAAATACGCCGCTGTCTTCTCTGTAAGTTCATGGCCATACAACAGTCGGCAGTTAATAGGACAGTCACATGTAGTCACAGTCACAGCCAAGGCCATAGAACAACGTCACAGCCAACGTCACCCTGTCTCCTTCCCAAGCTGCCAATCAATACCCACAGTTGACATTACCAGCCGATTCCATTTTCATTCCTTGCACCGGCACGTGACGTGGTATCTACCAATTAATTATTGAGTAGTTAATCGCTGCATCACTACTGCTGTGTTGCAATGCGGCTGGTGTTGACGCATACGAGTATACAATTCAAAACCTCACTGGTGATATCAATGTTTAGCTTCAATGTGTGCAGGCTGCAGGTATGCATTCCCATGTGCATTACGCCTGTATTTGTATTGCTTAATTTGTCTGACGAAGGCTGACCAAGAACACAGGAGTGTTCGAAAGCTTCCGCTTTAAACATTTTTATCTGGAGTTGAATCTGTGAAATATTGCGTAATTTATTTGGCAAACTGGTCGGACACAATGCCGACGTTTGCTATGTTGTTTTGAAACCATTGCCTTGCCATTGCATTGTGTTGTCTGGCCGCCACGTCAGCTGGAACAGGGTTAGCGCTCCCGACACGGCATGTGCGGCCCCGTATCAGTTGGACTTTCGCAAATCGCCAACAACAACCTGTTGGTGTTGAACTATCCACCTACGCCACCTTAGCGACTACTGAGTACTGGTGTATGATTATTTACTCCGTGAGCCCCATTTCCGCGTACTCCTCCTCAGTACCCGTTGCTATTGATTGCGGCGTCGCTATTGATTGCGGCGTGGCTATTGATTGCGATAGTACTTGGTTGACGTGGCTATTGATTGCGATAGTACAGGGTTGTATTGTTTGACCTCCGTGAGTACTCGGCGCACTGTGCGATATTCAGTCGACAGTGCAGCGTTGAGCAGTTGGCGGTGGACCGCCGCACCAGACGTGCCTCGGTCAGTTTGTCACGAGCCGTCGCCGACGGCGGTCGGAATTGTCCGTCACATATCTGTGCCGAGTGTCGGGATTTCCTTCGGACGTTGTACTTTGAGATATCGTCGCTGGTGTCTGCGTTGTTCTACGTCCTTGAACTGTGCAAAGGTCTGCTTGCAGCTTGGCTACCAGCTACCATGGGGTGGCACCGCTTGAGCGCCATATATAGGTCGCCTCGTCGGTGCTCACAAAACGTTATTTGACGTCAATGGCGGCAAAGCGCTGCACCAATCAAATTGCAAGATTTCAGCTAGCAATAGCGCAATAGTTGAAATTGAACAGTCTGTTGGTGGCGTGTTGCGTGCGGGTTTCGATGGCTGACGCTCGTCAAATTAGCAGCATCAGATATCACACTGGCAGTGTGACATTCCGAGGTATCTCGATTTGCCCCAAATTTTGCATACAGGGCCTCCTCGATGCGTTGATTCCGAAAATATGCCTCTATAGGGTGGTATTTTTTTGTCGTTTACGAGTTACAGCCATGCGCTTGAGCGCGGCGCCGACGAAGGAGCCGGGCACCGCCAGTGACGTCATCCGGCGGTCCGCCGAGTTCAAGGTCAAATGGCTCGTGTCTTTACCTGGTCGCCGACGGGCCTTGTCAGCTACATACCGGTCTGTACCGGTTTGTGTAAACGTCCGAAGTATCCCGAGTTTTTAGCGCTAGCGCCTCCAGTTTGGATGCGCGTGAGCTGAATTCTCCCAGCCGTGTCATCGGGTTAGAGTCGCTGACTGTAGTCGCCAGCTGACTGTGCGGTGTGTTGTGTATATCGCCTGCTGACTCTGTTGTGTTTGTGTTTTGTGTTGCCAGCTGGCTATGCAGTATGCTATGTTGTCTGCTGCCAGCCGACTGGCATATGAAGTGATGTGTTGTCAGCTGACTGTGTTGTGTTGTATGTTTCCAGCTGAGCACCATGTCGATGCTCTCCCTGCTGGTGGACTTGTGGTCGCCGGACGCCAGCTACGTGACTGGCCTGCTGGTGACGGCCGCCGCTGGCCCCCTGTTCCGCCGCGTGGCCACGGAGCAGGGCCGTCGCTGGCTGGGGTTCCTGCTCGGTCTGCTGCTGCTCGCCTGCACCTGCGGCATCGGCTCTGTCCACCCGCTGGCTGCAGCCGTCGGCAATGTCGTCCTGCTTAAACTTGTCAGCCCCAGGTCCGTGGTTTATGGACGGAGCGGGCCGCGACGACCAGGCTCCGTCTGGTTTAGGCTAATTTGCTCGTTTTCTGACTTGTTTCTGACTTGTTTTCGACCTGTTTCTGGGCGGTTTCGTCTGATCTCTTGCATTAATTTATTATTTGTCTGTGCTGATCCTGCATGTGTCACAAATTCCTCAAATAATCATAAATTATTTGTGTCTTTTGAACGTTGCTAAATTCCTTGAATGACGTGTGAGGACTGATAAGCATTGTTAATCTTCCCACCGGCTGTTGTGTGCCTCACACACCAAACGACCTACATTGAGTATGCACTTTACTCATATTTCGGGCGACTGCAGCTTTGACCAGTCCCCGTCCCCCGACTGGCTTCATCGTCTCCCCGTCCCACGACTGCGTCATCGTCTCCCCGTCCCCCGACTGGCTTCATCGTCTCCCCGTCCCCCGACTGGCTTCATCGTCTCCCCGTCCCCCGACTGGCGTCATCGTCTCCCCGTCCCCCGACTGGCGTCATCGTCTCATCGTCTCCCCGTCCCCCGACTGGCTTCATCGTCTCATCGTCTCCCTGTCCCCCGACTGGCTGCATCGTCTCCCCGTCCCCCGACTGGCTTCATCGTCTCCCCGTCCCCCGACTGGCTTCATCGTCTCTCCGTCCCCCGACTGGCTTCATCGTCTCCCCGTCCCCCGACTGGCTGCATCGTCTCCCCGTCCCCCGACTGGCTTCATCGTCTCCCGTCCCCCGACTGGCTTCATCGTCTCCCCGTCCCCCGACTGGCTTCATCGTCTCCCCGTCCCCCGACTGGCTTCATCGTCTCCCGTCCCCCGACTGGCTTCATCGTCTCATCATCTCCCGACTGGCTTCATCGTCTCATCGTCTCCCCGTCCCCCGACTGGCTTCATCGTCTCCCCGTCCCCCGACTGGCTTCATCGTCTCATCGTCTCCCGACTGGCTTCATCGTCTCATCGTCTCCCCGTCCCCCGACTGGCTTCATCGTATCATCGTCTCCCGACTGGCTTCATCGTCTCCCCGGCCCCCGACTGGCTTCATCGTCTCCCCGTCCCCCGACTGGCTTCATCGTCTCATCGTCTCCCCGTCCCCCGACTGGCTTCATCGTCTCCCCGTCCCCCGACTGGCTTCATCGTCTCATCGTCTCCCCGTCCCCCGACTGGCTTCATCGTCTCCCCGTCCCCGACTGGCTTCATCGTCTCCCCGTCCCCCGACTGGCTTCATCGTCTCCCCGTCCCCCGACTGGCTGCATCGTCTCCCCGTCCCCCGACTGGCTTCATCGTCTCCCCGTCCCCCGACTGGCTTCATCGTCTCCCCGTCCCCCGACGGGCTTCATCGTCTCATCGTTTCCCCGTCCCCCGACTGGCTTCATCGTCTCCCCGTCCCCCGACTGGCTTCATCGTCTCATCGTCTCCCCGTCCCCCGACTGGCTTCATCGTCTCATCGTCTCCCGACTGGCTTCATCGTCTCATCGTCTCCCCGTTCCCCGACTAGCTTCATCGTCTCATCGTCTCCCGACTGGCTTCATCGTCTCCCCGTCCCCCGGCTGGCTTCATCGTCTCATCGTCTCCCGACTGGCTTCATCGTCTCATCGTCTCCCCGTCCCCCGACTGTCTTCATCGTCTCCCCGTCCTCCGACTGGCTTCATCGTCTCATCGTCTCCCCGTCCCCCGACTGGCTTCATCGTCTCATCGTCTCCCGACTGGCTTCATCGTCTCATCGTCTCCCGACTGGCTTCATCGTCTCATCGTCTCCCCGTCCCCCGACTGGCTTCATCGTCTGCCCGTCCCCCGACTGGCTTCATCGTCTCCCCGTCCCCGGACTGGCTTCATCGTCTCCCCGTCCCCCGACTGGCTTCATCGTCTCCCCGCCCCCCGACTGGCTGCATCGTCTCATCGTCTCCCCGTCCCCCGACTGGCTTCATCGTCTCCCCGTCCCCCGACTGGCTTCATAGTCTCATCGTCTCCCGACTGGCTTCATCGTCTCATCGTCTCCCCGTCCTTCGACGGGCTTCATCGTCTCGTCCCGATGTCTGACCCCCTTCCCTCCTGACCACCCTCGTCTTACCCTGCAGATACGTCCACGCAGTCAGCTTCGGCTTCTGCTTCGGCTACCTGGCGCTGGTGCGCCTGCTGGACGCCTTCTTCTCCGAAGTCTCGCCGCTTGTCAACGTCATCCAGATGCTCGTCAGTCTCAAGGTCAGATGACAGACCCTGGCGCCGGGTGGCGTGACACGTACACTAGGGACACTCGCACACTTTAGCGGAGACGAGTGCGGTGGGCGCTGTACGAACGACGTAGTCTGAGCGACCTAATCCAAAGCACCATCATTAACGGACAATCCGTGTGTTGTGGGAGCTGTGTGTAGATCTATGGGTGGTGAAACTTCACAGCCTTGTGCTTCGCACGCCGTATTATGGCGGCGTCTCACAGGCACACAGACTGCGAGTCTTCCACACAGCGGACCACAGTTACTGCTCTCTCACGTCTATGGCGTCTCACAGGCACACAGACTGCTAGTCTTCCACACAGAGGACCACAGTTACTGCTCTCTCACGTCTATGGCGTCTCACAGGCACACAGACTGCTAGTCTTCCACACAGAGGACCACAGTTACTGCTCTCTCACGTCTATGGCGTCTCACAGGCACACAGACTGCTAGTCTTCCACACAGAGGACCACAGTTACTGCTCTCTCACGTCTATGGCGTCTCACAGGCACACAGACTGCTAGTCTTCCACACAGAGGACCACAGTTACTGCTCTCTCACGTCTATGGCGTCTCACAGGCACACAGACTGCTAGTCTTCCACACAGCGGACCACAGTTACTGCTCTCTCACGTCTATGGCGTCTCACAGGCACACAGACTGCTAGTCTTCCACACAGAGGACCACAGTTACTGCTCTCTCACGTCTATGGCGTCTCACAGGCACACAGACTGCTAGTCTTCACACAGCGGACCACAGTTACTGCTCTCTCACGTCTATGGCGTCTCACAGGCACACAGACTGCTAGTCTTCCACACAGAGGACCACAGTTACTGCTCTCTCACGTCTATGGCGTCTCACAGGCACACAGACTGTGAGTCTTCACACAGCGGACCACAGTTACTGCTCTCTCAGGTCTATGGCGTCTCACAGGCACACAGACTGTGAGTCTTCACACAGCGGACCACAGTTACTGCTCTCTCACGTCTATGGCGTCTCACAGGCACACAGACTGTGAGTCTTCACACAGAGGACCACAGTTACTGCTCTCTCACGTCTTGCTCTCTGCTTGTTTTGAGCTTGGGGTCGCCGCTGTATCGCAGGTTTGTGGTTACGTCCTGTGTTATAGCTCACACGGTCACACCCGTAGTCATTACGAGGCCAACCAACAAACCGGGTGCCGTAGTCACTAGCTGTGGACCGACTTCCTGCTGACCCCCCTCCACCCTCCCCCTCCGCCTCCCTGCGACACTCCTGTCACCCCTGCCTTGTTCCGCCCACTGACATAATGACCCCCCCCCCCCTCCCGTCGTCCCTCAGCTGGTCGGCCTGGCGTTCGAGATCCACAACAGCTGGCGTCTGCGTCAGAAGTCTGCGGCGGCGGCGGCCCCGTCCGGTCAGGGCGACACCACTGACAGAGCCGAGCAGGACCGCGCCGAGCTGGCCGAGACCGAGGTGGTGGCGCCCTCTGCAGCCGAGCAGATGCAGTACGCCTTCTTCTATGTCGGCATGCTTACCGGTGAGAGATGAGGTCACATGTCAGAATCTTACCGGTGTGAGAGATGAGGTCACATGTCGGCCTCTTACCGGGGAGAGTCATGTCATGGAGATATGTGATGGTAAAGAGGCGCCTTGTGACGTCAGTCGTAGATGCTGTGTACCGGAGCTATTGGGCTGAACATGCTCTTTAGCCGACTACGTTAGGAGGCCCCGGGATGACCGGCACCGGTCTTCAGGACGGTATGATGGGAAATCTGGGGCCAGACCGAACTATGGCTGACGGCGTGCGTGTCCAGGACAGACAGAGCACCGACTGCGTGTGACAGGTCGCACTCATCGAGATGGTTATACCACCATCACCACGTGACCGTACCTTTTCCATCGTATACCATCTCATGAGGTGCTGTGTCCCTTGCGCTCGGTTGATATCTACCTGATGCTAATATTCAGTGTCGACTGCCACGTGGATGTTCATTCGGTATTGCGAACGCACGATCGCCGAATGTTCACATTCGGTGTTAATGTTCGATGTTGCTAATGTTAATGTTCGCTGTCAGGTCCGTACTATACGTACGCAACGTTCCGACACTGCATGGTCGGCACCTTCTGGCCGTGGACAGACTGTGGCTGGGAGCCGGTGATGCGACGGGCCCGATTCCTGCCACTCTACATCGTCGTGTTCCTCGCGCTCGGCTGGATGTGGCCCATCCAGGTAAGTCGGGCCCGATTCCTGCCACTCTACATCGTCGTGTTCCTCGCGCTCGGATGGATGTGGCCCATCCAGGTAAGTCGGGCCCGATTCCTGCCACTCTACATCGTCGTGTTCCTCGCGCCCGGCTGGATGTGGCCCATCCAGGTAAGTCGGGCCCGATTCCTGCCACTCTACATCGTCTTGTTACTCGCGCTCGGCTGGATGTGGCCCATCCAGGTAAGTCGGGCCCGATTCCTGCCACTCTACATCGTCTTGTTCCTCGCGCTCGGCTGGATGTGGCCCATCCAGGTAAGTCGGGCCCGATTCCTGCCACTCTACATCGTCTTGTTCCTCGCGCTCGGATGGATGTGGCCCATCCAGGTAAGTCGGGCCCGATTCCTGCCACTCTACATCGTCGTGTTCCTCGCGCTCGGCTGGATGTGGCCCATCCAGGTAAGTCGGGCCCGATTCCTGCCACTCTACATCGTCGTGTTCCTCGCGCTCGGATGGATGTGGCCCATCCAGGTAAGTCGGGCCCGATTCCTGCCACTCTACATCGTCGTGTTCCTCGCGCTCGGCTGGATGTGGCCCATCCAGGTAAGTCGGGCCCGATTCCTGCCACTCTACATCGTCGTGTTCCTCGCGCCCGGCTGGATGTGGCCCATCCAGGTAAGTCGGGCCCGATTCCTGCCACTCTACATCGTCGTGTTCCTCGCGCCCGGCTGGATGTGGCCCATCCAGGTAAGTCGGGCCCGATTCCTGCCACTCTACATCGTCGTGTTCCTCGCGCCCGGCTGGATGTGGCCCATCCAGGTAAGTCGGGCCCGATTCCTGCCACTTTACATCGTCGTGTTCCTCGCGCTCCGTGTTCGTGTTCCTGGCGAACTCCGTCCGCACACGGGGCAGCTCGAGCTGGCCGCCATCAGTGGCGCGCGTGCGGCGGGCGGACACAAAGGCGCCGCAACACTCGCTGGCGCAACAGTTCTGAGGCGCTGGGGGCAGTGATGAGGTGGCGCATTGTGGCGATGTCGCGTTCGGTGAGCATCTACTCAACACTAGGGCACCCCAGCTCCCACCCCAGCACCCAAGCTGTTGAACTAATTGTCACGGTGCTGTCACCTTGCTGACCATATCTCTGAAATGCACTGGCGTGACCCTCTACCCCGTGTCTCTCGCAGGACGCGGCGCAGGCGTCGTCCTTGCTGTACGGCGTCTGGTATATCTACCCCGTGTTCACCCACTTCCGCATGCGGATGTACTTTGGCTTCATCCTGTCTGAGGTGGCCTGCATCACTCACGGACTGGGGGTCTACCCGAGCGACAGCAAGCCACGACCGGGCCGTGGGCCCACCGATCACCGGCGACTTCTGCAGATGTGAGTACTGTGGCTGAAGGAGCCAGAGCGAGCCCCCCCCCCCCCCCCCCCCTCCGGTCCAGGTTTTGTTCAGGCGGCCTCATAACCCCTGCCAGGCCTCCGAACCTCTACTGACCTCTGGGCCACCGATCACCGACCCCTGGGGAATGCCCAACATTGATGGGTTCCCGACTTACGGATCGCGATCTGTAAACGCCTGTTAACGCGTCTTGACACCGGGATCTGTAAACGCCTGTTAACGCGTCTTGACACCGGGATCTGTAAACGCCTGTTAACGCGTCTTGACACCGGGATCTGTAAACGCCTGTTAATGCGTCTTGACACCGGGATCTGTAAACGCCTGTTAACGCGTCTTGACACCGGGATCTGTAAACGCCTGTTAACGCGTCTTGACACCGGGAACTGTAAACGCCTGTTAACGCGTCTTGACACCGGGATCTGTAAACGCCTGTTAACGCGTCTTGACACCGGGATCTGTACACGCCTGTTAACGCGTCTTGACACCGGTATCTGTAAACGCCTGTTAACGCGTCTTGACACCGGGATCTGTAACCTGTGTCACCCGCCCCGCAGTGTCCCGTGAGCCCATACCGTGGCACTAATTAGGACGCTGTCCTCAGGTGGCTATGTATAATCTGCCCCGTCTGTCCCGTCTGCCCCGTCATATCTAGGCACGACCGTCGCCAACTTTGAGTTCAAGTCAACATTGGCGCCGCCTATCTCTTGGTCATCAGTCTCTGTCCACCTGACAATGCTCGCACAACGGGGCTGTGTTGTGTTAGGGGGCACGCACCCCGCGGAGCTTCCGAGTGCAGCAGGGGTGCAGAGCGGGTGGTGGGACGCCCAGTCGCGATGCCACCTGGTCGGGTCATGTCACTCACTGGGTGGTCACCGCTCGACCTGTGTGCTTCAGCTGCAGCCTGCTCACTGCGATGCAAAACATTCCGTCTGTCGCTGATGATGTGTTGGCCCCATGTGCTGTTAAACTGACAAACCTGTCTAACGTGTCTCATGACCTGTCTAACGTGTCTCGTGACCTGTCTAACGTGTCTCGTGACCTGTCTAACGTGTCTCGTGACCTGTCTAACGTGTCTCGTGACCTGTCTAACGTGTCTCGTGACCTGTCTAACGTGTCCCGTGACCTGTCTAACGTGTCTCGTGACCTGTCTAACGTGTCTCGTGACCTGTCTAACGTGTCTCGTGACCTGTCTAACGTGTCTCGTGACCTGTCTAACGTGTCTCGTGACCTGTCTAACGTGTCTCGTGACCTAGTTAAGTAGTGGTGTTTGGTATAATGAGTCACGATTGCCAGTCCATTTCTAAATTGTGAAACAATTTTGATCTTCAGTATATTACAGTGAGGTTTGCGTGACCCTAATATGTAGTACACACACGGATGCACGCGGTTGTTGTGTGAAGGTCAAACTAATTCAATGCGATAATGGTTACAGAAAGAGATGTTACCTGACTGCGCTACACAGCTGATCTTTCACACAAATATCCGATGATCTCCGTGACCACAAGACTATCACGTTCCATTGACGGTACAGCAGACCAACCTTTACGGAAAGTGGAGCGTGAACCCCAAGTAGAGTTTGATGCATTTTTCCTCGCATGACTCATGAGTCAGTACACTATGACTATGTCGAACTTATCCTCTTGGTCGTCGCTGTGTAGAGGAACAGCTGTGCCGAGACTGTACGTTTATGTTCTCTCCCGCAGTTTGGAGGATAAGAAGGAGCTGTCGACCGCTGAGTACGACTTCGAGACTGTCCACAACATTCGCGAAGGCCGCGTGGAGCTGGACGTCACTATGACTTCAGTGTTGAAGCAGTGGAACACCACCGTGCAGTACTGGCTGTACAGCACTGTGTACCGCAGTACGCCGGGTACCAAGGTGTTCAGGTGAGGATACATCTGAAGCAGTGGAACACCACCGTGCAGTACTGGCTGTACAGCACTGTGTACCGCAGTACGCCGGGTACCAAGGTGTTCAGGTGAGGGTACATCTGAAGCAGTGGAACACCACCGTGCAGCACTGTGTACCGCAGTACGCCGGGTACCAAGGTGTTCAGGTGAGGGTACATCTGAAGCAGTGGAACACCACCGTGCAGTACTGTGTACCGCAGTACGCCGGGTACCAAGGTGTTCAGGTGAGGGTACATCTGAAGCAGTGGAACACCACCGTGCAGCACTGTACCGCAGTACGCCGGGTACCAAGGTGTTCAGGTGAGGGTACATCTGAAGCAGTGGAACACCACCGTGCAGCACTGTACCGCAGTACGCCGGGTACCAAGGTGTTCAGGTGAGGATACATCTGAAGCAGTGGAACACCACCGTGCAGTACTGGCTGTACAGCACTGTGTACCGCAGTACGCCGGGTACCAAGGTGTTCAGGTGAGGGTACATCTGAAGCAGTGGAACACCACCGTGCAGCACTGTGTACCGCAGTACGCCGGGTACCAAGGTGTTCAGGTGAGGGTACATCTGAAGCAATGGAACACCACCGTGCAGTACTGTGTACCGCAGTACGCCGGGTACCAAGGTGTTCAGGTGAGGATACATCTGAAGCAGTGGAACACCACCGTGCAGTACTGTGTACCGCAGTACGCCGGGTACCAAGGTGTTCAGGTGAGGATACATCTGAAGCAGTGGAACACCACCGTGCAGTACTGTGTACCGCAGTACGCCGGGTACCAAGGTGTTTAGGTGAGGGTACATCTGAAGCAGTGGAACACCACCGTGCAGCACTGTGTACCGCAGTACGCCGGGTACCAAGGTGTTCAGGTGAGGATACATCTGAAGCAGTGGAACACCACCGTGCAGTACTGGCTGTACAGCACTGTGTACCGCAGTACGCCGGGTACCAAGGTGTTCAGGTGAGGGTACATCTGAAGCAGTGGAACACCACCGTGCAGTACTGGCTGTACAGCACTGTGTACCGCAGTACGCCGGGTACCAAGGTGTTCAGGTGAGGGTACATCTGAAGCAGTGGAACACCACCGTGCAGTACTGGCTGTACAGCACTGTGTACCGCAGTACGCCGGGTACCAAGGTGTTCAGGTGAGGGTACATCTGAAGCAATGGAACACCACCGTGCAGTACTGTACCGCAGTACGCCGGGTACCAAGGTGTTCAGGTGAGGGTACATCTGAAGCAATGGAACACCACCGTGCAGCACTGTACCGCAGTACGCCGGGTACCAAGGTGTTCAGGTGAGGGTACATCTGAAGCAATGGAACACCACCGTACAGCACTGTGTACCGCAGTACGCCGGGTACCAAGGTGTTCAGGTGAGGGTACATCTGAAGCAATGGAACACCACCGTGCAGCACTGTACCGCAGTACGCCGGGTACCAAGGTGTTCAGGTGAGGGTACATCTGAAGCAATGGAACACCACCGTACAGCACTGTGTACCGCAGTACGCCGGGTACCAAGGTGTTCAGGTGAGGGTACATCTGAAGCAATGGAACACCACCGTGCAGTACTGTGTACCGCAGTACGCCGGGTACCAAGGTGTTCAGGTGAGGATACATCTGAAGCAGTGGAACACCACCGTGCAGCACTGTGTACCGCAGTACGCCGGGTACCAAGGTGTTCAGGTGAGGGTACATCTGAAGCAGTGGAACACCACCGTGCAGTACTGTGTACCGCAGTACGCCGGGTACCAAGGTGTTCAGGTGAGGATACATCTGAAGCAATGGAACACCACCGTGCAGCACTGTGTACCGCAGTACGCCGGGTACCAAGGTGTTCAGGTGAGGGTACATCTGAAGCAGTGGAACACCACCGTGCAGTACTGGCTGTGCAGCACTGTGTACCGCAGTACGCCGGGTACCAAGGTGTTCAGGTGAGGATACATCTGAAGCAGTGGAACACCACCGTGCAGTACTGGCTGTACATGTACATCACTGTGTACCGCAGTACGCCGGGTACCAAGGTGTTCAGGTGAGGATGCATCTGAAGCAGTGGAACACCACCGTGCAGTACTGGCTGTACATCACTGTGTACCGCAGTACGCCGGGTACCAAGGTGTTCAGGTGAGGGTACATCTGAAGCAGTGGAACACCACCGTGCAGTACTGGCTGTACATCACTGTGTACCGCAGTACGCCGGGTACCAAGGTGTTCAGGTGAGGATACATCTGAAGCAGTGGAACACCACCGTGCAGTACTGTGTACCGCAGTACGCCGGGTACCAAGGTGTTCAGGTGAGGATACATCTGAAGCAGTGGAACACCACCGTACATCACTGTGTACCGCAGTACGCCGGGTACCAAGGTGTTCAGGTGAGGGTACATCTGAAGCAGTGGAACACCACCGTGCAGTACTGTACCGCAGTACGCCGGGTACCAAGGTGTTCAGGTGAGGATACATCTGAAGCAGTGGAACACCACCGTGCAGCACTGTACCGCAGTACGCCGGGTACCAAGGTGTTCAGGTGAGGGTACATCTGAAGCAGTGGAACACCACCGTGCAGTACTGGCTGTACACGTACAGCGCCGTGTACGCCGGGTACCAAGGTGTTCAGGTGAGGATACATCTGAAGCAGTGAAACACCACCGTGCAGTACTGGCTGTACACGTACAGCGCCGTGTACGCCGGGTACCAAGGTGTTCAGGTGAGGATACATCTGAAGCAGTGGAACACCACCGTGCAGTACTGGCTGTACACGTACAGCGCCGTGTACGCCGGGTACCAAGGTGTTCAGGTGAGGATACATCTGAAGCAGTGAAACACCACCGTGCAGTACTGGCTGTACACGTACAGCGCCGTGTACGCCGGGTACCAAGGTGTTCAGGTGAGGATACATCTGAAGCAGTGGAACACCACCGTGCAGTACTGGCTGTACATCACTGTGTACCGCAGTACGCCGGGTACCAAGGTGTTCAGGTGAGGATACATCTGAAGCAGTGGAACACCACCGTACAGCACTGTACCGCAGTACGCCGGGTACCAAGGTGTTCAGGTGAGGATACATCTGAAGCAGTGGAACACCACCGTGCAGCACTGTGTACCGCAGTACGCCGGGTACCAAGGTGTTCAGGTGAGGATACATCTGAAGCAATGGAACACCACCGTGCAGCACTGTGTACCGCAGTACGCCGGATACCAAGGTGTTCAGGTGAGGATACATCTGAAGCAGTGGAACACCACCGTGCAGCACTGTGTACCGCAGTACGCCGGGTACCAAGGTGTTCAGGTGAGGGTACATCTGAAGCAGTGGAACACCACCGTGCAGTACTGGCTATACAGCACTGTGTACCGCAGTACGCCGGGTACCAAGGTGTTCAGGTGAGGGTACATCTGAAGCAGTGGAACACCACCGTGCAGCACTGTGTACCGCAGTACGCCGGGTACCAAGGTGTTCAGGTGAGGATACATCTGAAGCAATGGAACACCACCGTGCAGCACTGTGTACCGCAGTACGCCGGGTACCAAGGTGTTCAGGTGAGGATACATCTGAAGCAGTGGAACACCACCGTGCAGCACTGTACCGCAGTACGCCGGGTACCAAGGTGTTCAGGTGAGGATACATCTGAAGCAGTGGAACACCACCGTGCAGTGCTGTACCGCAGTACGCCGGGTACCAAGGTGTTCAGGTGAGGGTACATCTGAAGCAGTGGAACACCACCGTGCAGCACTGTGTACCGCAGTACGCCGGGTACCAAGGTGTTCAGGTGAGGATACATCTGAAGCAGTGGAACACCACCGTGCAGCACTGTGTACCGCAGTACGCCGGGTACCAAGGTGTTCAGGTGAGGATACATCTGAAGCGGTGGAACACCACCGTGCAGTACTGTACCGCAGTACGCCGGGTACCAAGGTGTTCAAGTGAGGATACATCTGAAGCAGTGGAACACCACCGTGCAGTACTGGCTGTACATCACTGTGTACCGCAGTACGCGGGGTACCAAGGTGTTCAGGTGAGGATACATCTGAAGCAGTGGAACACCACCGTGCAGTACTGGCTGTACAGCACTGTGTACCGCAGTACGCCGGGTACCAAGGTGTTCAGGTGAGGATACATCTGAAGCAGTGGAACACCACCGTGCAGCACTGTGTACCGCAGTACGCGGGGTACCAAGGTGTTCAGGTGAGGATACATCTGAAGCAGTGGAACACCACCGTGCAGCACTGTACCGCAGTACGCCGGGTACCAAGGTGTTCAGGTGAGGGTACATCTGAAGCAGTGGAACACCACCGTACAGCACTGTGTACCGCAGTACGCGGGGTACCAAGGTGTTCAGGTGAGGGTACATCTGAAGCAGTGGAACACCACCGTGCAGTACTGTGTACCGCAGTACGCCGGGTACCAAGGTGTTCAGGTGAGGATACATCTGAAGCAGTGGAACACCACCGTGCAGCACTGTGTACCGCAGTACGCCGGGTACCAAGGTGTTCAGGTGAGGGTACATCTGAAGCAGTGGAACACCACCGTGCAGTACTGGCTGTACACGTACAGCGCCGTGTACGCCGGGTACCAAGGTGCTCAGGTGAGGGTACGTCTGAAGCAGTGGAACACCACCGTGCAGTACTGGCTGTACCGCACTGTGTACCGCAGTACGCCGGGTACCAAGGTGTTCAGGTGAGGCTTCAGCTCTCCTGTAACTTGAGGAGACTGGGTTATCAGCCGTGGGGAAGGTACTCGACCTACTCTGGGACTGCTATACCTATGCGATAATAGTACCGCCGACGTTGCCGCTGGGTTTGTTGTTGGCCGCCGACAGTAATTGTGGGCGGACCAGCGCTTTCCTTTCTCCCCTGTTCCGACGTGATCTGCTTTGCTCTGATCTACCTCACAGCGCATTGTCCTGCCGTTGGAGTCCTTGGCTGCCTGCCTTGATCTAACCTGTTCACTGCCCGGTGTCCCATTTTGGCCTGCCTCTGTCCTGTCTGTACTGCGTATGAACTGTGGCCTCTTTGACCATGCAGTCGTCGCGCCCTTAAGCCCCAACAAACAACAACAACTGTGGCCTGTGTTTGACCTGTGTCTGACCCGCGCCTGACCTGTGTGACCCGCGCCTGACCTGTGTCTGACCCGCGTCTGGCCTGTGTTTGACCCGTGTTTGACCCGCGTTTGACCTGTGTCTGACCCGCGTCTGGCCTGTGTCTGACCCGCGTCTGACCCGCGTTTGACCTGTCTCTGACATATTGTGTCTGACCTGTCTCTGACATGTGTCTGACCTGTGTCTGACCCGCGTCTGACCCGCGTCTGACCCGCGTCTGACCCGCGTTTGACCTGTCTCTGGCATGTGTCTGACCCGCGTCTGACCTGTGGCTGACCCGCGTCTGACCTGTGTCTGACCCGCGTTTGACCTGTGTCTGACCCGCGTCTGACCCGCGTTTGACCCGCGTTTGGCATGTGTTTGACCCACGTCTGACCCACGTCTGACCCACGTCTGACCCACGTCTGACCCGCGTTTGACCTGTCTCTGACATATTGTATCTGACCTGTCTCTGACATGTGTCTGACCTGTGTCTGACCCGCGTCTGACCCGCGTCTGACCCGCGTCTGACCCGCGTCTGACCCGCGTTTGACCTGTCTCTGGCATGTGTCTGACCCGCGTCTGACCTGTGGCTGACCCGCGTCTGACCTGTGTCTGACCCGCGTTTGACCTGTGTCTGAGCCGCGTCTGACCCGCGTTTGACATGTGTTTGACCCACGTCTGACCCGCGTCTGACCCGCGTTTGACCTGTCTGACATATTGTGTCTGACCTCCGCCAGGGCGTCAGTGACGATGTTGGTCTCTGCCTTCTGGCACGGGATCCACTCCGGCTACTACCTCTCACTGCTCACCTGTCCGTTCTACATGGTCGTGGAGGATCTCTGGGAGAGACGGATGCGACGCAGGCTACCTGAAAACGTGAGGACTTGGCCCACGACTGACTTACGCGCTAACCGAATCAATGGTTCGCCTAAGAAGGGAAGCGCCACACCAGCTGAACACCTGAACATGTTACCGTCTCCCCAGCTTATTAGCCCCTTACCTAACTGGTTCTGTTGCTCATATCGTGTCAACTAGTGATTTGAAGCAATTGACCAATATTGACCAATATTGACCAATATTGACCAATATTGACCAATATTGACCAATATTGACCAATATTGACCAATATTGACCAATATTGACCAATATTGACCAATATTGACCAATATTGACCAATATTGACCAATATTGACCAATATTGACCAATATTGACCAATATTGACCAATATTGACCAATATTGACCAATATTGACCAATATTGACCAATATTGACCAATATTGACCAATATTGACCAATATTGACCAATATTGACCAATATTGACCAATATTGACCAATATTGACCAATATTGACCAATATTCCCACTTCATCGTATTGAAGTCGATGTTACGCTTAATACAATACAATGAAGAGCTGCAATAAATTCAACGGATTCCCCGAACGTGTTGGGATTTTCTTCAGTGAATCTGTTGAAAATCAGACCCACTCGTTACTCTCAGTTCTCAGGGCAATGATAGTGCCAGTGATCACCAACTCCTGTGTGCTGTCACACCACAGTCACTGTGTGTACAGTGCTGTCACACCACAGTCACTGTATGTACAGTGCTGTCACACCACAGTCACTGTATGTACAGTGCCGTCAGTCTGTCACACCACAGTCACTGTATGTACAGTGCCGTCAGTCTGTCACACCACAGTCACTGTGTGTACAGTGCCGTCAGTCTGTCACACCACAGTCACTGTGTGTACAGTGCCGTCAGTCTGTCACGCCACAGTCACTGTGTGTACAGTGCTGTCAGTCTGTCACACCACATCCGCTGTGTGTACAGTGATGTCACATCACAGTCACTGTGTGTACAGTGTTGTCAGTCTGTCACACCACAGTCACTGTGTGTACAGTGCTGTCAGTCTGTCACACCACAGTCACTGTGTGTACAGTGCTGTCAGTCTGTCACACCACAGTCACTGTGTGTACAGTGCCGTCAGTCTGCCACACCACAGTCACTGTGTGTACAGTGCCGTCAGTCTGTCACACCACAGTCACTGTGTGTACAGTGTTGTCAGTCTGTCACACCACAGTCACTGTGTGTACAGTGCCGTCAGTCTGCCACACCACAGTCACTGTGTGTACAGTGCTGTCAGTCTGTCACACCACATCCGCTGTGTGTACAGTGATGTCACATCACAGTCACTGTGTGTACAGTGTTGTCAGTCTGTCACACCACAGTCACTGTGTGTACAGTGCCGTCAGTCTGTCACACCACCGCCACTGTGTGTACAGTGCTGCTAGTCTGCCACACCACAGTCACTGTATGTACAGTGCCGTCAGTCTGCCACACCACAGTCACTGTATGTACAGTGCCGTCAGTCTGTCACACCACCGCCACTGTGTATACAGTGCCGTCAGTCTGTCACACCACAGTCACTGTGTGTACAGTGCCGTCAGTCTGTCACACCACCGCCACTGTGTATACAGTGCCGTCAGTCTGTCACACCACAGTCACTGTATGTACAGTGCCGTCAGTCTGTCACACCACCGCCACTGTGTGTACAGTGCCGTCAGTCTGCCACACCACAGTCACTGTATGTACAGTGCCGTCAGTCTGTCACACCACAGTCACTGTGTGTACAGTGCCGTCAGTCTGCCACACCACCGCCACTGTGTGTACAGTGCCGTCAGTCTGCCACACCACAGTCACTGTGTGTACAGTGCCGTCAGTCTGTCACACCACAGTCACTGTATGTACAGTGCCGTCAGTCTGTCACACCACAGTCACTGTATGTACAGTGCTGTCAGTCTGTCACACCACAGTCACTGTGTGTACAGTGCCGTCAGTCTGTCACACCACAGTCACTGTGTGTACAGTGCCGTCAGTCTGTCACATCACAGTCACTGTATGTACAGTGCCGTCAGTCTGTCACATCACAGTCACTGTATGTACAGTGCCGTCAGTCTGTCACACCACCGCCACTGTGTGTACAGTGCCGTCAGTCTGCCACACCACAGTCACTGTATGTACAGTGCCGTCAGTCTGTCACACCACCGCCACTGTGTGTACAGTGCCGTCAGTCTGCCACACCACAGTCACTGTGTGTACAGTGTTGTCAGTCTGTCACACCACAGTCACTGTGTGTACAGTGCCGTCAGTCTGCCACACCACAGTCACTGTGTGTACAGTGCCGTCAGTCTGTCACACCACAGTCACTGTGTGTACAGTGCCGTCAGTCTGTCACACCACAGTCACTGTGTGTACAGTGCTGTCAGTCTGTCACACCACAGTCACTGTGTGTACAGTGCCGTCAGTCTGTCACACCACAGTCACTGTGTGTACAGTGCTGCTAGTCTGCCACACCACAGTCACTGTATGTACAGTGCCGTCAGTCTGTCACACCACAGTCACTGTATGTACAGTGCTGTCAGTCTGTCACACCACAGTCACTGTATGTACAGTGCCGTCAGTCTGTCACACCACAGTCACTGTATGTACAGTGCCGTCAGTCTGTCACACCACAGTCACTGTATGTACAGTGCCGTCAGTCTGTCACACCACAGTCACTGTGTGTACAGTGCTGTCAGTCTGTCACACCACAGTCACTGTGTGTACAGTGCTGTCAGTCTGCCACACCACCGTCAGTGGCGAACACACGTCACACGTCTCGTACAGCCCACTTCTATCGGCTTGTCCCCATCTCCCCGTCTCCTAACGCCCCATCTCCCGTCTCCTAACGCCCCATCTCCCTCCGTCTCCTAACGCCCCATCCCTCCGTCTCCTAACACCCCATCTCCCTCCGTCTCCTAACGCCCCATCTCCCTCCGTCTCCTAACGCCCCATCTCCCCGTCTCCTAACGCCCTATCTCCCCGTCTCCTAACGCCCCATCTCTCCCCGTCTCCTAACGCCCCATCTCCCTCCGTCTCCTAACGCCCTATCTCCCCGTCTCCTAACGCCCCATCTCCCTCCGTCTCCTAACGCCCCATCTCCCCGTCTCCTAACGCCCCATATCTCCCCGTCTCCTAAAGCCCCATCTCCCTCCGTCTCCTAACGCCCCATCTCCCTCCGTCTCCTAACGCCCCGTCTCCTAACGCCCCATCTCCCCGTCTCCTAACGCCCCATCTCCCTCCGTCTCCTAACGCCCCATCTCCCCGTCTCCTAACGCCCCATATCTCCCCGTCTCCTAACCCCGTCTCCTAACGCCCCATCTCCCCGTCTCCTAACGCCCCATCTCCCTCCGTCTCCTAACGCCCCATCTCCCTCCGTCTCCTAACGCCCCATCTCCCCGTCTCCTAACGCCCCATCTCCCCGTCTCCTAACGCCCCATCTCCCCCCGTCTCCTAACGCCCCATCTCCCTCCGTCTCCTAACACCCCATCTCCCTCCGTCTCCTAACGCCCCATCTCCCCGTCTCCTAACGCCCCATCTCCCCGTCTCCTAACGCCCCATCTCCCCGTCTCCTAACGCCCCATCTCCCCGTCTCCTAACGCCCCATCTCCCTCCGTCTCCTAACGCCCCATCTCCCTCCGTCTCCTAACGCCCATCTCCCCGTCTCCTAACGCCCCATATCCCTCCGTCTCATAACGCCCCATCTCCCCGTCTCCTAACGCCCCATCTCCCCGTCTCCTAACGCCCCATCTCCCCGTCTCCTAACGCCCCATCTCCCCGTCTCCTAACGCCCCATATCCCTCCGTCTCATAACGCCCCATCTCCCCGTCTCCTAACGCCCATCTCCCCGTCTCCTAACGCCCCATATCCCTCCGTCTCATAACGCCCCATCTCCCCGTCTCCTAACGCCCCATCTCTCCCCGTCTCCTAACGCCCCATCTCCCTCCGTCTCCTAACGCCCCATCTCCCTCCGTCTCCTAACGCCCCATCTCCCCGTCTCCTAACGCCCCATCTCCCTCCGTCTCCTAACACCCCATCTCCCTCCGTCTCCTAACGCCCCATCTCCCCGTCTCCTAACGCCCCATCTCCCCGTCTCCTAACGCCCCATCTCCCCGTCTCCTAACGCCCCATCTCCCCGTCTCCTAACGCCCCATCTCCCTCCGTCTCCTAACGCCCCATCTCCCTCCGTCTCCTAACGCCCATCTCCCCGTCTCCTAACGCCCCATATCCCTCCGTCTCCTAACGCCCCATCTCCCTGTCTCCTAACGCCCCATCTCCCCGTCTCCTAACGCCCCATCTCCCCGTCTCCTAACGCCCCATCTCCCCGTCTCCTAACGCCCCATATCCCTCCGTCTCATAACGCCCCATCTCCCTCCGTCTCCTAACACCCCATCTCCCTCCGTCTCCTAACGCCCATCTCCCCGTCTCCTAACGCCCTATCTCCCCGTCTCCTAACGCCCCATCTCCCTCCGTCTCCTAACGCCCCATCTCCCCGTCTCCTAACGCCCCATCCCTCCGTCTCCTAACGCCCCATCTCCCTCCGTCTCCTAACGCCCCATCTCCCTCCGTCTCCTAACGCCCCATCTCTCCCCGTCTCCTAACGCCCCATCTCCCTCCGTCTCCTAACGCCCATCTCCCCGTCTCCTAACGCCCTATCTCCCCGTCTCCTAACGCCCCATCTCCCTCCGTCTCCTAACGCCCCATCTCCCCGTCTCCTAACGCCCCATATCTCCCCGTCTCCTAACCCCGTCTCCTAACGCCCCATCTCCCCCCGTCTCCTAACGCCCCATCTCCCTCCGTCTCCTAACACCCCATCTCCCTCCGTCTCCTAACGCCCCATCTCCCCGTCTCCTAACGCCCCATCTCCCTCCGTCTCCTAACGCCCCATCTCCCCGTCTCCTAACGCCCCATCTCCCTTCGTCTCCTAACGCCCCATCTCCCCGTCTCCTAACGCCCCATCTCCCTCCGTCTCCTAACGCCCCATCTCCCCGTCTCCTAACGCCCCATCTCTCCCCGTCTCCTAACGCCCCATCTCCCTCCGTCTCCTAACGCCCCATCTCCCCGTCTCCTAACGCCCCATCTCTCCCCGTCTCCTAACGCCCCATCTCCCTCCGTCTCCTAACGCCCCATCTCCCCGTCTCCTAACGCCCCATCTCCCTCCGTCTCCTAACGCCCCATATCCCTCCGTCTCCTAACGCCCCATCTCCCTCCGTCTCCTAACGCCCCGTCTCCCTCCGTCTCCGGCAGCGTCTCTGGATGTACGACACCGTCACCTGGTTCGTGCGCGTCAGCATGTTCAGCTACCTGTGCATGGGCTTCTTGCTGCTGCGCGCCGACACCACGCTCGCCTACTGGCGCTCTGTGTACTTCTGCGGTCATACGGGGACGGCGGCACTCTACGGCCTCGGCCTGCTGCTGCCGCCGCCGCCGCGGCCTCCCAAGTCGGAGTGAGCTTCGGCGGGGAGAGATGAACCGACCGGCTGGCTGGAAACATTGGACAAACTCGGGACCACCAGGAGGAACGGAGGAGGATGACGGGAGAGTGGACCGGTTTGCTAGCAGGCCAACTCGGACCAAATAGAGCAATGGACGAGGATGGAGGAGGATAGAGGAAAACTGCACACAATATACCAATCTGGTAACACCAGAGCAACTCAGACTGCTTCAAGTAATGCAACACTGCTCAGAGGAACCGAAGGAGAATGAAGGAAAACAACCCGAGTACACTGCAGCAACGCAGCCTACGGATTAGGAGAAGCAGTTGGATGTGGATTGACTAGTGACGCCGGGCAAATCAAATGGTAGTACGCTGCAGCGGAACACGCAGAGTGCAGACTATGGCATACGACGTCGTGCGCTGTTACAAGGGCATAATTACTTATAATTTACATCATACCAATCAGGCTAGTTAAGTGTATGGGGCTTTGTCATTGTGTTGCTGAGGCACTTGGTGCTGCTCAGGTCGCCACACTATAGTCGAGCCACTTATAGACAACGCAATACAAATATGGAGTGTAAGAGCAGCATACCACCACTACAGAGCGTGTGAGACGCCAGCAAGCTGGCTGGGGTTACGCTGGCCCACAGCGGGCCTTTCCACCACATCTGACCGCCACAGATCCCAGGAGACCTCCGACCAAACCGTCCTCCGCCGGTGGCGGCCAACTTGCCCACCACTCACACCGGTACACCCGCCTTTGGTGTGTTCCGATACAAACCAGTCGCCCGGCGCTCCCGGCGCTCCCGGCGCTCCCGGCGCTCCCGGCGCTCCCGGCGCTCCCGGCGCTCCCGGGTGGCGAGTGTTTCTGCCCGCTGCCGCTGGCGGCGCCACCGTCTGTCGCTGTTTCGGCGGCCGTCTCGCGCGCGATGGCCAGGAAGTGGTGAAGGCGCTCCCAGGCGTGGAACTGTGGCGAATGAGCGGTCTGTGGGTCCAGTGGTCAGTGGGGTCCAGTGGTCGGTGGGGTCCAGTGGTCAGTGGGGTCCAGTGGTCGATGGGGTCCAGTGGTCGGTGGGGTCCAGTGGTCAGTGGGGTCCAGTGGTCGGTGGAGTCCAGTGGTCAGTGGGGTCCAGTGGTCAGTGGGGTCCAGTGGTCTGTGGGGTCCAGTGGTCAGTGGGGTCCAGTGGTCAGTGGGGTCGGGTGGTCAGTGGGGTCCAGTGGTCAGTGGGGTCCAGTGGTCAGTGGGGTCCAGTGGTCAGTGGGGTCCAGTGGGGTCCAGTGGTCAGTGGGGTCCAGTGGTCAGTGGGGTCCAGTGGTCAGTGGGGTCCAGTGGTCAGTGGGGTCCAGTGGTCGGTGGGGTCCAGTGGTCAGTGGGGTCCAGTGGTCAGTGGGGTCCAGTGGTCAGTGGGGTCCAGTGGTCGGTGGGGTCCAGTGGGGTCCAGTGGTCAGTGGGGTCCAGTGGTCAGTGGGGTCCAGTGGTCAGTGGGGTCCAGTGGTCAGTGGGGTCCAGTGGTCGGTGGGGTCCAGTGGTCGGTGGGGTCCAGTGGTCAGTGGGGTCCAGTGGTCAGTGGGGTCCAGTGGTCAGTGGGGTCCAGTGGTCTGTGGGTCCAGTGGTCAGTGGGGTCCAGTGGTCAGTGGGGTCCAGTGGTCTGTGGGTCCAGTGGTCTGTGGGTCCAGTGGTCAGTGGGGTCGGGTGGTCAGTGGAGTCCAGTGGTCAGTGGGGTCCAGTGGTCGGTGGGGTCCAGTGGTCGGTGGGGTCCAGTGGTCGGTGGGGTCCAGTGGTCAGTGGGGTCCAGTGGTCTGTGGGTCCAGTGGTCAGTGGGGTCCAGTGGTCAGTGGGGTCGGGTGGTCAGTGGGGTCCAGTGGTCAGTGGGGTCCAGTGGTCGGTGGGGTCCAGTGGTCGGTGGGGTCCAGTGGTCAGTGGGGTCCAGTGGTCTGTGGGTCCAGTGGTCGGTGGGTCCAGTGGTCAGTGGGGTCCAGTGGTCAGTGGGGTCCAGTGGTCAGTGGGGTCGGGTGGTCAGTGGGGTCGGGTGGTCAGTGGGGTCCAATGGTCAGTGGGGTCCAGTGGTCGGTGGGGTCGGGTGGTCAGTGGGGTCCAGTGGTCAGTGGGGTCCAGTGGTCAGTGGGCTCGGGTGGTCAGTGGGGTCCAATGGTCAGTGGGGTCCAGTGGTCGGTGGGGTCCAGTGGTCGGTGGGGTCCAGTGGTCGGTGGGGTCCAGTGGTCAGTGGGGTCCAGTGGTCAGTGGGCTCGGGTGGTCAGTGGGGTCCAATGGTCAGTGGGGTCCAGTGGTCGGTGTGGTCGGGTGGTCTGGCGGGCAGCATAATGCGACGGTGGCTAACCGCAGCGGGGCTGTTAGTTGGTGAATACGACGGATGGCTAACATGTGAACTATTAGGCCTGGATGCCGAAGCTGGTGTATAGAGGACGCCGAGCTGTATTGAGAACGGCGATTATGGATGAGCTGATCGTCGCTGCCAGTAGCGCTGCGGCTCGGGCTAGGAACCTCACAGGGCGGGGGGGGGGGGTAGTTAGTGTGCCGTGTACCGGGGTCTGGCTGTTGTGTTCTCGTAAACTGCCGTCCGCTCTGCGTTTGTTTCGCGACTAATCGGGTTTGTTAGTGTCCGCTGCTATTGGTGTTGGTGGTGTCTGTCCTTTATACTATGTCGAGTGTTTGGGCGGGTGTCAGACATTGGGGCCAGGCGAATAAAATTCGACTGTAAATATAGAGGTGATACACATGGGAAGTGGGATAGCTGGTGTTGGCATTGGGGATCTATTATTGTCTCATGTGACAACATTCAGCACGACAAGCTCTCAAGTTATGCTGGACGTAGACTGGATTGCTGCATTTCCTACCTATTCGCGTGTGGACATTTTGAAGGGTGTCGTTTTGTTTCCTGGCAGTAGTGGCCGTTAATTTGGCATTATTTCAGTGAAGCATTTCCTCGATTCGTCTGGTTTATCGGCAGAGGGGATCACCGTGGCCGACGCGCTTGAAATGTATTGATCAAAAGACGCTTCGTTTGTGTTTTTGTCGCGGGAAACCGTGTTCGGCTTCAGCGAGACCGAATGTTCTTGCAGTAAACCGGTGGGGTGTCTTGCAGTAAACCGGTAGGGTGTCTCGCTGGGGTGGAAATGGTCCCTATATGGTTTTGTGGTGGTCGGTATACCTGATTCATAATCTTGCCAATGCAATATGCAGAGCCTTTACATGTAACTCTGTATCACTCTGAAACATGTGACGATGTGATCCTCTGGAACGTTAGTCGCGTACAGCCGTGCATTACTTTGACATGGGGCCTGTTCCAGTGGCGCTTCTAACCTCCTCTAACCTCATCGAAGTCGCTCCAACTTGCAACTGTCTGTGCATTAGTATAGGACAGTTGCAAGTTGGAGCAACTTTGAGGAGGTTAGAGGTGCCACGGGAAGAGGCCCATAGTAGCGTCAGGGCGAGTCTGGTAGTAGGGAGTAGTGTCTGATTACCAGTACCAGTGGAATATCCTGATTACCAGTACCAGTGGAATATCCTGATTACCAGTATCAGTGGAATATCCTGATTACCAGTACCAGTGGAATATCCTGATTACCAGTACCAGTGGAATATCCTGATTACCAGTACCAGTGGAATATCCTGATTACCAGTACCAGTTTAATATCCTGATTACCAGTACCAGTGGAATATCCTGATTACCAGTACCAGTTTAATATCCTGATTACCAGTACCAGTGGAATATCCTGATTACCAGTATCAGTGGAATATCCTGATTACCAGTACCAGTTTAATATCCTGATTACCAGTACCAGTGGAATATCCTGATTACCAGTACCAGTTTAATATCCTGATTACCAGTACCAGTGGAATATCCTGATTACCAGTACCAGTGGAATATCCTGATTACCAGTACCAGTGGAATATCCTGATTACCAGTACCAGTTTAATATCCTGATTACCAGTACCAGTGGAATATCCTGATTACCAGTACCAGTGGAATATCCAGCGAGACAGGCTCGGTAGTGCGCTCTGAATATCCTGCGAGATGGGGTCAGTGGGTGAGGTTTGTGCCACTGCCAGGTTCGCGCCATTTTGTGTCTGTGCCAAGTCCAACCTGAGCGCGCTGGGTCGGGTTGGGATCCGCGCTCTTTACGCTGCCTGCGTTACCGTGGTAACCATGGTAACCAGGGTTCTGAATAATTCTGCGGCGATTGTAACCAGGCGGCCGGTTTGTTGGTGTTTCCGTGGCGGGTTACCGGCGTCATACAGTTGGCATTACCGGGGCTCGCCGTCCGTGGCGGGTACCCAGTTAGCATTACTGGGGCTCGCCGTGCGTGGCGGGTACCCAGTCAGCATTACTGGGGCTCGCCGTGCGTGGCGGGTACCCAGTTAGCATTACTGGGGCTCGCCGTGCGTGGCGGGTACCCAGTTGGCATTACTGGGGCTCGCCGTGCGTGGCGGGTACCCAGTTAGCATTACTGGGGCTCGCCGTGCGTGGCGGGTACCCAGTTGGCATTACTGGGGCTCGCCGTGCGTGGCGGGTACCTAGTTGGCATTACTGGGGCTCGCCGTCCGTGGCGGGTACCCAGTCAGCATTACTGGGGCTCGCCGTGCGTGGCGGGTACCCAGTTAGCATTACTGGGGCTCGCCGTGCGTGGCGGGTACCCAGTTAGCATTACTGGGGCTCGCCGTGCGTGGCGGGTACCCAGTTGGCATTACTGGGGCTCGCCGTGCGTGGCGGGTACCCAGTTAGCATTACTGGGGCTCGC
Organism: Chirona hameri; assembly: GCA_036785665.1. NCBI lineage: Eukaryota > Metazoa > Arthropoda > Thecostraca > Balanomorpha > Balanidae > Chirona > Chirona hameri. The sequence continues at coordinate 61,675 of JAXIVJ010002133.1, read as the reverse complement.
CGTGCGTGGCGGGTACCCAGTTGGCATTACTGGGGCTCGCCGTCCGTGGCGGGTACCTAGTTGGCATTACTGGGGCTCGCCGTGCGTGGCGGGTACCCAGTTAGCATTACTGGGGCTCGCCGTGCGTGGCGGGTACCCAGTTGGCATTACTGGGGCTCGCCGTGCGTGACGGGTACCCAGTTAGCATTACTGGGGCTCGCCGTGCGTGGCGGGTACCCAGTTGGCATTACTGGGGCTCGCCGTGCGTGGCGGGTACCTAGTTGGCATTACTGGGGCTCGCCGTCCGTGGCGGGTACCCAGTCAGCATTACTGGGGCTCGCCGTGCGTGGCGGGTACCCAGTTAGCATTACTGGGGCTCGCCGTGCGTGGCGGGTACCCAGTTAGCATTACTGGGGCTCGCCGTGCGTGGCGGGTACCCAGTCAGCATTACTGGGGCTCGCCGTGCGTGGCGGGTACCCAGTTAGCATTACTGGGGCTCGCCGTCCGTGGCAGGTACCCAGTTAGCGTTACTGGGGCTCGCCGTCCGTGGCGGGTACCCAGTTAGCATTACTGGGGCTCGCCGTCCGTGGCGGGTACCCAGTTAGCATTACTGGGGCTCGCCGTCCGTGGCGGGTACCCAGTTAGCATTACTGGGGCTCGCCGTCCGTGGCGGGTACCCAGTTAGCATTACTGGGGCTCGCCGTGCGTGGCGGGTACCCAGTCAGCATTACTGGGGCTCGCCGTGCGTGGCGGGTACCCAGTTAGCATTACTGGGGCTCGCCGTGCGTGGCGGGTACCCAGTTAGCATTACTGGGGCTCGCCGTGCGTGGCGGGTACCCAGTTAGCGTTACTGGGGCTCGCCGTCCGTGGCGGGTACCCAGTTAGCATTACTGGGGCTCGCCGTGCGTGGCGGGTACCCAGTTAGCATTACTGGGGCTCGCCGTGCGTGGCGGGTACCCAGTTAGCATTACTGGGGCTCGCCGTGCGTGGCGGGTACCCAGTTAGCATTACTGGGGCTCGCCGTCCGTGGCGGGTACCCAGTTAGCATTACTGGGGCTCGCCGTGCGTGGCGGGTACCCAGTTAGCATTACTGGGGCTCGCCGTGCGTGGCGGGTACCCAGTTAGCGTTACTGGGGCTCGCCGTGCGTGGCGGGTACCCAGTTAGCATTACTGGGGCTCGCCGTGCGTGGCGGGTACCCAGTTAGCATTACTGGGGCTCGCCGTGCGTGGCGGGTACCCAGTTAGCATTACTGGGGCTCGCCGTGCGTGGCGGGTACCCAGTCAGCATTACTGGGGCTCGCCGTGCGTGGCGGGTACCCAGTTAGCATTACTGGGGCTCGCCGTGCGTGGCGGGTACCCAGTTAGCATTACTGGGGCTCGCCGTGCGTGGCGGGTACCCAGTTAGCATTACTGGGGCTCGCCGTGCGTGGCGGGTACCCAGTTAGCATTACTGGGGCTCGCCGTGCGTGGCGGGTACCCAGTTAGCATTACTGGGGCTCGCCGTCCGTGGCGGGTACCCAGTTAGCATTACTGGGGCTCGCCGTCCGTGGCGGGTACCCAGTTAGCATTACTGGGGCTCGCCGTGCGTGGCGGGTACCCAGTTAGCATTACTGGGGCTCGCCGTGCGTGGCGGGTACCCAGTTAGCATTACTGGGGCTCGCCGTCCGTGGCGGGTACCCAGTTAGCATTACTGGGGCTCGCCGTCCGTGGCGGGTACCCAGTTAGCATTACTGGGGCTCGCCGTCCGTGGCGGGTACCCAGTTAGCATTACTGGGGCTCGCCGTGCGTGGCGGGTACCCAGTTGGCATTACTGGGGCTCGCCGTCCGTGGCGGGTACCCAGTCAGCATTACTGGGGCTCGCCGTCCGTGGCGGGTACCCAGTTAGCATTACTGGGGCTCGCCGTCCGTGGCGGGTACCCAGTTAGCATTACTGGGGCTCGCCGTGCGTGGCGGGTACCCAGTTAGCATTACTGGGGCTCGCCGTGCGTGGCGGGTACCCAGTTAGCATTACTGGGGCTCGCCGTGCGTGGCGGGTACCCAGTTAGCATTACTGGGGCTCGCCGTGCGTGGCGGGTACCCAGTTGGCATTACTGGGGCTCGCCGTCCGTGGCGGGTACCCAGTTAGCATTACTGGGGCTCGCCGTGCGTGGCGGGTACCCAGTTGGCATTACTGGGGCTCGCCGTGCGTGGCGGGTACCCAGTCAGCATTACTGGGGCTCGCCGTGCGTGGCGGGTACCCAGTTAGCGTTACTGGGGCTCGCCGTGCGTGGCGGGTACCCAGTTAGCATTACTGGGGCTCGCCGTGCGTGGCGGGTACCCAGTTAGCATTACTGGGGCTCGCCGTGCGTGGCGGGTACCCAGTTAGCATTACTGGGGCTCGCCGTCCGTGGCGGGTACCCAGTTAGCATTACTGGGGCTCGCCGTCCGTGGCGGGTACCCAGTTAGCATTACTGGGGCTCGCCGTCCGTGGCGGGTACCCAGTTAGCATTACTGGGGCTCGCCGTGCGTGGCGGGTACCCAGTTAGCATTACTGGGGCTCGCCGTGCGTGGCGGGTACCCAGTTAGCATTACTGGGGCTCGCCGTGCGTGGCGGGTACCCAGTTAGCATTACTGGGGCTCGCCGTGCGTGGCGGGTACCCAGTTAGCATTACTGGGCTCGCCGTCCGTGGCGGGTACCCAGTTAGCATTACTGGGGCTCGCCGTGCGTGGCGGGTACCCAGTTAGCATTACTGGGGCTCGCCGCAATGCTGCGTCATTGAATGTGCAATACATGTTGCATTTGCATATTAATATTTTGCGAACATGAGACGGTGCAGGCATTTAATTTATAAACACTGCTGAATGATGATCACGTGACCACGAACCACAGTCAACGCACGCTTACACCGATAAAATCAGAAGATATTTGGGTGGAGCGTATATTTCGGAGACAGAAGAAACAGTATAACAGTGTGAGAACGTGCATATGTATCGTAACTGAACAGATTATGAATACTGCGATCACGGAGTGTTTAAATTACTACGCCAAGGTCCCATAAGGTTCTACACTAAAGCGAAGTAAAGGTCTACAATGGAATGCTACGCTAGGTCCTGGTGTAGCAGCACTTGGAACAACACAAGTAGCATAGTTACAGGGTTGCGTAGACGGATGTAAAGATAAGGAATTCATCAAATACAAATACATAATCAAGGTTTCTATACAGAATGCCCAGGACACAGACATTAGTAAGGTCATAGGAACTACAAGCCGTGGAGTTTCCTGGCAAGCGACCGGCTCGACTGCCGGGGTACTTTTCAGACGTTGATCCCTAAAACTGAATATTATAGCGCAGCTTTGTCCTCGATCTATGAGGATACAAGACGAATAGTTGAGCAATCGCTATGGGACATTCACCCTAACACACACTCATTCGCTGAACCTTCCAATGGCGGTCATTGGACAGATTAGGACATAGGCACGCTCCTTGAAGTCTCTTCAGCACTGTTTGCATCCCCCACACAAGCTGGTTCACCAATACACCAGAGGTCCTTTCTCCTACACACCCTCAGCTAAACAGTATCGAGGCACTGGTACCCCGCGCCGGTACAGATGTACTGGTACCCCGCGCCGGTACAGATGTACACTCTATCCCCTCAACACATACCGCGCACACCACACACACCAACGCACACCACACTCTATCCCCTCAACACATACCGCCGACACGGCGACAATCCGGAATCACGCTGCTATGAGCCCTATCTGTAACGTATCACTGATTGTTGATGAGACTGTAACGCAGAGCTTTCAGCCAGGTTGCGTGCCTCGGACGATGGAGGGGAGTGTCTCAGACACGGGCTCCAGGAATAGGAGAGGGTAATGCCAGGCCCGGCCGAGACGGCAGCGGACGCGTAACAAACGTATAACACGAGCGAGCGTGCTAAGTGGTCCTAGTAATACGCGAATAAGCATAAGTGGTCTAAGTGCTAAGTGTGATAAGTGCAAGAGTCCAAGTTGGCTAGAGTTACTATGAGATTGCTGACAATGGTCGGAACAAAAACGAAGCGGGAATATACGCTTTGCTCACAAAGCGTATCCAATCGGATCCTGCTAATCTAACTGCATCATCATCATCACCAATCACATCACCAATCACATCACCAATCACACCACTGATCACCTCCCATAACCACATCACACTCGGAGCACATCCGACGTCACACACGTCACACACCGAGACAGCTCCCTACGCGTGACGGCTGAACACATGATTGAGCAGTGCCTCGGGACCAGTGGCCGCAGTGGCCACTATGACCAGTGGCCACTATGGCCACTACCGGGCCCAGACTGGGGTGCGCAGGTGAACGCGCAGAAAACTTCATACACGATCGCTAACACTTTTAAATCATGCTACAAAAACAACACAAAATGAATTTACTTGAAGCACGCCGATGGAGGGCTTTCAATAAGCAAATACCTTTGCTTAGCAAAAGCAAAGCAAAATATAGCAAAGTGGATTGTTCACTCCGCGCATTAACAGCGTTCGTGATCGTGCAGCAAGTTGTCATCGATTTGGCACCTCTACTGATCCGAGAGGAAAACCTTGCACTCCGCGCATCAACAGCGTTCGTGATCGTGCAGCAAGTTGTCGTCGATTTGGCACCTCTACTGATCCGAGAGGAAAACCTTGCACTCCGCGCATCAACAGCGTTCGTGATCGTGCAGCAAGTTGTCGTCGATTTGGCACCTCTACTGATCCGAGTGGAAAACCTTGCACTCCGCGCATTAACAGCGTTCGTGATCGTGCAGCAAGTTGTCGTCGATTTGGCACCTCTACTGATCCGAGTGGAAAACCTTGGCGAGCCGTCAAATGTCGTCAGATTGAACAACCAGACCTGCGTTCCTGGACACCCAGACCAGCGTTCCTGGACATCCAGACCTGCGTTCCTGGACACCCAGACCTGCGTTCCTGGACACCCAGACCGGCGTTCCTGGACACCCAGACCTGCGTTCCTGGACACCCAGACCTGCGTTCCTGGACACCCAGACCTGCGTTCCTGGACACCCAGACCTGCGTTCCTGGACACCCAGACCTGCGTTCCTGGACACCCAGACCTGCGTTCCTGGACACCCAGACCTGCGTTCCTGGACACCCAGACCTGCGTTCCTGGACACCCAGACCTGCGTTCCTGGACACCCAGACCTGCGTTCCTGGACACCCAGACCTGCGTTCCTGGACACCCAGACCTGCGTTCCTGGACACCCAGACCGTTGCGATGACAGCAATATCTCTCAATGAGCCTACGCTCCTGTCATAACACCAATGCATTTAGGGGACCACTTTGTTTCTATGGCAACCCAAATGCCTCCATTATTGTATGCGATGTTTTGGCGAAGCTCATTTCTGCCCTCGAACGGTCCGTACCATATGCTGGTGGGAGTTGGTGAGATACTGCTACGCTCACGGCTCACAAGCCCGGTAGACGAGGCAAGTAAATAAACCAGTTTCCGTTCTACCACAATCGATACTAAAACCAGACGTCCGGCGTCTAACATGGCACACGACTAACACATCACACAACGCACACGCATTCGAAGACTAGGATATCACAGGGCGCGCAAACAGTATACCGAACCAAACCAATCACACAAGGACTAAGCTCGTGACGACGCTGACAATAACCGACCAATCAGAGCTCGTACAGTTGCCCAATAGCAGCGATCTACCGTCGGAATTTGTCGACAACTATTCGTTCGCACAGATACTTACCCCTATCAAACATATCGCGTGCAACGAAGCGTGTGGAAACAACACTACATTCGAATAGTATCGAATCACTCTACAGTTGCGCAAAATGCCTTCGGGGAGTATATGCGAGGCTTGAGTGAGAAAACTGAGCTAAAATCACGCTAACTTGCAGATAAATGTCAGGCGCAAAGACCAGGTATATCCCGATAAAGAATCTAACCCGAAGTCTGGGAACAAATACGATTGGCAAACGTTACTGCGAACGGCACTACCTACCCTGAGGCTACTTGTGGTCACAACCTACCGCAATCTCTAAAGTTAGCATAGGGACTGCAGCCTTACGGACTTCGGAGTGAAACAGCGGGGTATTTCAACTATTGAGCTACCTCGCATATCGGTCATATATCACAAGCGAGCACGAATCTGCTCGAGTCCACCAACAGCTCTAATCTCCAACCTACCTCGTTCTGCTGCAGTGTGCACACGGTAACTCTAATCCTGACTCACCGCTGCATTAGTGGCCCAGGCTCAGAGTTCGAGTGACCTATCCGCACTGAACTTCACCCCCGTACCGGCAGACCGGCCAGTTTGTCACGCTTCCCGGCTGTACCCCGAGCAAAGTCCACATCTGAGTCACGTGCCCAGCAACGGCCGGGCTGACCAGCCCGACTGCAGTGCTCAGCGCCGATTCACGACCAATGGACAAGGAGGCGACTGCAGCAGTGCAGGGCGGTAGCGACTATACCATCCTCTCCTCTGTGGAAGCAGCTGACTTTTCCGCCCGGAAGAGGCCGACTGACTGTGGCGAGGGGCAGAGTCCAGAGCCGGGCACAGCTGCGGGTTCTGGACTCTTGGACTCTTGGACTGCGGACTCACCGACCGCCGGCAGGGCTGGGAGAGAGCTGGGAGAGAGCTGGGAGAGAGCTGGGAGAGAGCTGGGAGAGAGCTGGGAGAGAGCTGGGAGAGAGCTGGGAGAGAGCTGGGAGAGAGCGGGGAGAGAGCGGGGAGAGAGCTGGGAGAGAGCGGGGAGAGAGCGGGGAGAGAGCGGGGAGAGAGCGGGGAGAGTGAGGGAGAGTGAGGGAGAGTGAGTGAGAGTGAGTGAGAGTGAGAGAGAGAGTGGAAAACCACAGTACGCCGTAACAATCCATCCACCAACAACCGAATCCGCATCAGACGGAATGACGAGACAGGTCGACCTACTGCTGCCTGAGCAGCTCGGGGTCGGACTGGGTAACCGGACGGGACAGGCCGACACTACTGCTGCCTGATCAGCTCGGGGTGGGACTGGGTAACCAGAGTTACTGCTGGATCAGTTCCAGGCCGGACTGCATGACCTAGCAGACGTTGTGACTGTTGGATGAACTCTGGGTTGGCGGGCGGTAGGCACTACTGTTGGATCAGCTGTGCGTGTTGGACTGGAAGACCTATCAGCCAGCCCTACTCCTGGATCAGCTAGGGATTGGACTGGACCGGCCCTACTCCTGGATCAGTCAAGGATTGGACTGAACCGGCCCTACTCCTGGATCAGTCAAGGATTGGACTGAACCGGCCCTACTCCTGGATCAGCTAGGGATTGGACTGGACCGGCCCTACTCCTGGATCAGTCAAGGATTGGACTGAACCGGCCCTACTCCTGGATCAGCTAGGGATTGGACTGGACCGGCCCTACTCCTGGATCAGTCAAGGATTGGACTGAACCGGCCCTACTCCTGGATCAGCTAGGGATTGGACTGGACCGGCCATACTCCTGGATCAGCTAGGGATTGGACTGGACCGGCCCTACTCCTGGATCAGCTAGGGATTGGACTGGACCGGCCCTACTCCTGGATCAGCTAGGGATTGGACTGGACCGGCCCTACTCCTGGATCAGCTAGGGATTGGACTGGACCGGCCCTACTCCTGGATCAGTCAAGGATTGGACTGAACCGGCCCTACTCCTGGATCAGTCAAGGATTGGACTGAACCGGCCCTACTCCTGGATCAGCTAGGGATTGGACTGGACCGGCCCTACTCCTGGATCAGTCAAGGATTGGACTGAACCGGCCCTACTCCTGGATCAGCTAGGGATTGGACTGGACCGGCCATACTCCTGGATCAGCTAGGGATTGGACTGGACCGGCCCTACTCCTGGATCAGCTAGGGATTGGACTGGACCGGCCCTACTCCTGGATCAGCTAGGGATTGGACTGGACCGGCCCTACTCCTAGATCAGCTAGGGATTGGACTGGACCGGCCCTACTCCTGGATCAGCTAGGGATTGGACTGGACCGGCCCTACTCCTGGATCAGCTAGGGATTGGACTGGACCGGCGCTACTGCTGGATCAGCCAGGGATTGGACTGGACCAGCCCTACTGCTGGATCAGTCAGGGATTGGACTGGACCGGCCCTACTCCTGGATCAGCTAGGGATTGGACTGGACCGGCCCTACTCCTGGATCAGCTAGGGATTGGACTGGACCGGCGCTACTGCTGGATCAGCCAGGGATTAGACTGGACCGGCCCTACTGCTGGATCAGTCAGGGATTGGACTGGACCGGCGCTACTGCTGGATCAGCCAGGGATTGGACTGGACCGGCCCTACTGCTGGATCAGCCAGGGATTGGACTGGCCCGGCGCTACTGCTGGATCAGCCAGGGATTGGACTGGACCGGCGCTACTGCTGGATCAGTCAGGGATTGGACTGGACCGGCGCTACTGCTGGATCAGCCAGGGATTGAACTGGACCGGCGCTACTGCTGGATCAGTCAGGGATTGGACTGGACCGGCGCTACTGCTGGATCAGCCAGGGATTGGACTGGACCGGCGCTACTGCTGGATCAGTCAGGGATTGGACTGGACCGGCGCTACTGCTGGATCAGTCAGGGATTGGACTGAACCGGCGCTACTGCTGGATCAGTCAGGGATTGGACTGGACCGGCGCTACTGCTGGATCAGTCAGGGATTTGACTGGACCGGCGCTACTGCTGGATCAGTCAGGGATTGGACTGGACCGGCGCTACTGCTGGATCAGCTAGGGATTGGACTGGACCGGCGCTACTGCTGGATCAGCCAGGGATTGGACTGGACCGGCGCTACTGCTGGATCAGCTAGGGATTGGATTGGACCGGCGCTACTGCTGGATGAGTTGCGGGTTGGACTGGACCGGCGCTACTGCTGGATCAGCTAGGGATTGGACTGGACCGGCGCTACTGCTGGATGAGTTGCGGGTTGGACTGGACCGCGCTACTGCTGGATCAGCTAGGGATTGGACTGGACCGGCGCTACTGCTGGATGAGTTGCGGGTTGGACTGGACCGGCGCTACTGCTGGATCAGCTAGGGATTGGACTGGACCGGCGCTACTGCTGGATGAGTTGCGGGTTGGACTGGACCGGCGCTACTGCTGGATCAGCTAGGGATTGGACTGGACCGGCGCTACTGCTGGATGAGTTGCGGGTTGGACTGGACCGGCGCTACTGCTGGATGAGTTGCGGGTTGGCGAAGGACGCCCGGCAGTACTCGGCGAAAACTCTGTCGATGTAGTTTTGTTTGAAGGGCAGCAGCCCCTCCATGAAGCCGATGTGGCCGCCGTGCGAGGTCATCACGATGGCCACGTGAGAGGTCTCCTTCACTTGCTCCAGAGGTACACCTGCGGCAGGGGGGGGGGGGGGCAGTTGGTCAGTGGGAAGGGTGCTGCTCCAGAGGTACACATCCTGCGGGAGGGAGCAGTCGAATGTCAGTCGAATGTGAAGTAATTGATTGGGGCAGTTCTCTCAAAGTGCTTATGATCAAAGACCAGTAGAACTTCCTGTATGAAACAAACATTCGGGTACATGGCTGAGGTATTCGCAAATACTTCAACGACACATAATCACAGACCATCTCGACATCCTGTGCCAGCCGGCTCGCCGTGGGAACAGAGCGGTCAACTCACCGCTGAACGGCATGAACGGGTCGTCGGCAGCGTTCAGGCCGAGCAGCGGCACCTGGATGCGGTGCAGTTTGTCGGTGAGCGTGGCGGCGTTGTAGTAGTCCTCCACGTCGCGGAAGCCGAACTGCTTCACCACGAACGACGCGTCGAACTCACGGATCGTGCGCGACTGAAACGGTGCCACGGGGTGGAGGGTTAGATAAGAGACGCCCGTGGAGAGACAGATGAATACCTGAGCTGGAACTAGACATGGGACAGAGGGACGGTCCCCTGTATATTGTTAGGTGGAGGGTTAGAGACAGATGAATACCTGAGGTGGAGCTAGACAGGGGACAGAGGGACGGTCCCCTGTATATTGTTAGGTGGAGGGTTAGAGAGACAGATGAATACCTGAGCTGGAACTAGACATGGGACAGAGGGACGGTCCCCTGTATATTGTTAGGTGGAGGGTTAGAGAGACAGATGAATACCTGAGCTGGAACTAGACAGGGGACAGAGGGACGGTCCCCTGTATATTGTTAGGTGGAGGGTTAGAGAGACAGATGAATACCTGAGCTGGAACTAGACATGGGACAGAGGGACGGTCCCCTGTATATTGTTAGGTGGAGGGTTAGAGAGACAGATGAATAGCTGAGGTGGAGCTAGACAGGGGACAGAGGGACGGTCCCCTGTATATTGTTAGGTGGAGGGTTAGAGAGACGTCCGTGGAGAGACAGATGAATAGCTGAGCTGGAACTAGACATGGGACAGAGGGACGGTCCCCTGTATATTGTTAGGTGGAGGGTTAGAGAGACAGATGAATACCTGAGCTGGAACTAGACATGGGACAGAGGGACGGTCCCCTGTATATTGTTAGGTGGAGGGTTAGAGAGACAGATGAATACCTGAGCTGGAACTAGACATGGGACAGAGGGACGGTCCCCTGTATATTGTTAGGTGGAGGGTTAGAGACAGATGAATACCTGAGCTGGAACTAGACATGGGACAGAGGGACGGTCCCCTGTATATTGTTAGGTGGAGGGTTAGAGACAGATGAATAGCTGAGGTGGAGCTAGACAGGGGACAGAGGGACGGTCCCCTGTATATTGTTAGGTGGAGGGTTAGAGAGACAGATGAATAGCTGAGGTGGAGCTAGACAGGGGACAGAGGGACGGTCCCCTGTATATTGTTAGGTGGAGGGTTAGAGAGACAGATGAATACCTGAGCTGGAACTAGACATGGGACAGAGGGACGGTCCCCTGTATATTGTTAGGTGGAGGGTTAGATAGACAGATGAATACCTGAGGTGGAGCTAGACAGGGGACAGAGGGACGGTCCCCTGTATATTGTTAGGTGGAGGGTTAGAGAGACGTCCGTGGAGAGACAGATGAATAGCTGAGGTGGAACTAGACAGGGGACAGAGGGACGGTCCCCTGTATATTGTTAGGTGGAGGGCTAGAGAGACAGATGAATACCTGAGCTGGAACTAGACAGGGGACGGAGGGACGGTCCCCTGTATATTGTTAGGTGGAGGGTTAGAGAGACAGATGAATACCTGAGCTGGAACTAGACAGGGGACGGAGGGACGGTCCCCTGTATATTGTTAGGTGGAGGGTTAGAGAGACAGATGAATACCTGAGGTGGAGCTAGACAGGGGACAGAGGGACGGTCCCCTGTATATTGTTAGGTGGAGGGTTAGAGAGACGCCCGTGGAGAGACAGATGAATAGCTGAGCTGGAACTAGACAGGGGACAGAGGGACGGTCCCCTGTATATTGTTAGGTGGAGGGTTAGAGACAGATGAATAGCTGAGGTGGAGCTAGACAGGAGACAGAGGAACGGTCCCCTGTATATTGTTAGGTGGAGGGTTAGAGAGACGCCCGTGGAGAGACAGATGAATAGCTGAGCTGGAACTAGACAGGGGACAGAGGGACGGTCCCCTGTATATTGTTAGGTGGAGGGTTAGAGACAGATGAATAGCTGAGGTGGAGCTAGACAGGGGACAGAGGGACGGTCCCCTGTATATTGTTAGGTGGAGGGTTAGAGAGACAGATGAATACCTGAGCTGGAACTAGACAGGGGACGGAGGGACGGTCCCCTGTATATTGTTAGGTGGAGGGTTAGAGAGACAGATGAATAGCTGAGGTGGAACTAGACAGGGGACAGAGGGACGGTCCCCTGTATATTGTTAGGTGGAGGGTTAGAGAGACGCCCGTGGAGAGACAGATGAATAGCTGAGCTGGAACTAGACAGGGGACAGAGGGACGGTCCCCTGTATATTGTTAGGTGGAGGGTTAGAGAGACGCCCGTGGAGAGACAGATGAATAGCTGAGCTGGAACTAGACAGGGGACAGAGGGACGGTCCCCTGTATATTGTTAGGTGGAGGGTTAGAGACAGATGAATAGCTGATGTGGAACTAGACAGGGGACGGAGGGACGGTCCCCTGTATATTGTTAGGTGGATGGTTAGAGACAGATGAATACCTGAGCTGGAACTAGACAGGGGACAGAGGGACGGTCCCCTGTATATTGTTAGGTGGAGGGTTAGAGAGACAGATGAATACCTGAGCTGGAACTAGACAGGGGACAGAGGGACGGTCCCCTGTATATTGTTAGGTGGAGGGTTAGAGAGACGTCCGTGGAGAGACAGATGAATAGCTGAGGTGGAACTAGACAGGGGACAGAGGGACGGTCCCCTGTATATTGTTAGGTGGAGGGTTAGAGAGACGTCCGTGGAGAGACAGATGAATAGCTGAGGTGGAACTAGACAGGGGACAGAGGGACGGTCCCCTGTATATTGTTAGGTGGAGGGTTAGAGAGACGTCCGTGGAGAGACAGATGAATAGCTGAGGTGGAACTAGACAGGGGACAGAGGGACGGTCCCCTGTATATTGTTAGGTGGAGGGTTAGAGAGACGTCCGTGGAGAGACAGATGAATAGCTGAGGTGGAACTAGACAGGGGACAGAGGGACGGTCCCCTGTATATTGTTAGGTGGAGGGTTAGAGAGACGTCCGTGGAGAGACAGATGAATAGCTGAGGTGGAACTAGACAGGGGACAGAGGGACGGTCCCCTGTATATTGTTAGGTGGAGGGTTAGAGAGACGTCCGTGGAGAGACAGATGAATAGCTGAGGTGGAACTAGACAGGGGACAGAGGGACGGTCCCCTGTATATTGTTAGGTGGAGGGTTAGAGAGACGTCCGTGGAGAGACAGATGAATAGCTGAGGTGGAACTAGACAGGGGACAGAGGGACGGTCCCCTGTATATTGTTAGGTGGAGGGTTAGAGAGACGTCCGTGGAGAGACAGATGAATACCTGAGCTGGAACTAGACAGGGGACAGAGGGACGGTCCCCTGTATATTGTTAGGTGGAGGGTTAGAGAGACGCCCGTGGAGAGACAGATGAATAGCTGAGGTGGAGCTAGACAGGGGACAGAGGGACGGTCCCCTGTATATTGTTAGGTGGAGGGTTAGAGAGACGTCCGTGGAGAGACAGATGAATACCTGAGCTGGAACTAGACATGGGACAGAGGGACGGTCCCCTGTATATTGTTAGGTGGAGGGTTAGAGAGACAGATGAATACCTGAGCTGGAACTAGACAGGGGACAGAGGGACGGTCCCCTGTATATTGTTAGGTGGAGGGTTAGAGACAGATGAATAGCTGAGGTGGAACTAGACATGGGACAGAGGGACGGTCCCCTGTATATTGTTAGGTGGAGGGTTAGAGAGACAGATGAATACCTGAGCTGGAACTAGACATGGGACAGAGGGACGGTCCCCTGTATATTGTTAGGTGGAGGGTTAGAGAGACAGATGAATACCTGAGCTGGAACTAGACATGGGACAGAGGGACGGTCCCCTGTATATTGTTAGGTGGAGGGTTAGAGACAGATGAATAGCTGAGCTGGAACTAGACATGGGACAGAGGGACGGTCCCCTGTATATTGTTAGGTGGAGGGTTAGAGACAGATGAATAGCTGAGCTGGAACTAGACAGGGGACAGAGGGACGGTCCCCTGTATATTGTTAGGTGGAGGGTTAGAGAGACGTCCGTGGAGAGACAGATGAATAGCTGAGGTGGAACTAGACAGGGGACAGAGGGACGGTCCCCTGCATATTGTTAGGTGGAGGGTTAGAGAGACGTCCGTGGAGAGACAGATGAATAGCTGAGCTGGAACTAGACAGGGGACAGAGGGACGGTCCCCTGTATATTGTTAGGTGGAGGGTTAGAGAGACAGATGAATACCTGAGCTGGAACTAGACATGGGACAGAGGGACGGTCCCCTGTATATTGCTAGGTGGAGGGTTAGAGACAGATGAATACCTGAGCTGGAACTAGACATGGGACAGAGGGACGGTCCCCTGTATATTGTTAGGTGGAGGGTTAGAGAGACAGATGAATACCTGAGCTGGAACTAGACAGGGGACGGAGGGACGGTCCCCTGTATATTGTTAGGTGGAGGGTTAGAGAGACAGATGAATACCTGAGCTGGAACTAGACATGGGACAGAGGGACGGTCCCCTGTATATTGTTAGGTGGAGGGTTAGAGAGACAGATGAATACCTGAGCTGGAACTAGACATGGGACAGAGGGACGGTCCCCTGTATATTGTTAGGTGGAGGGTTAGAGAGACAGATGAATACCTGAGCTGGAACTAGACATGGGACAGAGGGACGGTCCCCTGTATATTGTTAGGTGGAGGGTTAGAGACAGATGAATAGCTGAGGTGGAGCTAGACAGGGGACAGAGGGACGGTCCCCTGTATATTGTTAGGTGGAGGGTTAGAGAGACGCCCGTGGAGAGACAGATGAATAGCTGAGCTGGAACTAGACATGGGACAGAGGGACGGTCCCCTGTATATTGTTAGGTGGAGGGTTAGAGAGACAGATGAATACCTGAGCTGGAACTAGACATGGGACAGAGGGACGGTCCCCTGTATATTGTTAGGTGGAGGGTTAGAGACAGATGAATAGCTGACGTGGAACTAGACATGGGACAGAGGGACGGTCCCCTGTATATTGTTAGGTGGAGGGTTAGAGAGACGTCCGTGGAGAGACAGATGAATACCTGAGCTGGAACTAGACATGGGACAGAGGGACGGTCCCCTGTATATTGTTAGGTGGAGGGATAGAGAGACAGATGAATAGCTGAGGTGGAACTAGACATGGGACAGAGGGACGGTCCCCTGTATATTGTTAGGTGGAGGGTTAGAGAGACAGATGAATACCTGAGCTGGAACTAGACATGGGACAGAGGGACGGTCCCCTGTATATTGTTAGGTGGAGGGTTAGAGACAGATGAATAGCTGAGGTGGAACTAGACAGGGGACAGAGGGACGGTCCCCTGTATATTGTTAGGTGGAGGGTTAGAGAGACAGATGAATACCTGAGCTGGAACTAGACAGGGGACGGAGGGACGGTCCCCTGTATATTGTTAGGTGGAGGGTTAGAGAGACAGATGAATAGCTGAGGTGGAGCTAGACATGGGACAGAGGGACGGTCCCCTGTATATTGTTAGGTGGAGGGTTAGAGAGACAGATGAATACCTGAGCTGGAACTAGACATGGGACAGAGGGACGGTCCCCTGTATATTGTTAGGTGGAGGGTTAGAGAGACAGATGAATACCTGAGCTGGAACTAGACATGGGACAGAGGGACGGTCCCTGTATATTGTTAGGTGGAGGGTTAGAGAGACAGATGAATACCTGAGCTGGAACTAGACAGGGGACGGAGGGACGGTCCCCTGTATATTGTTAGGTGGAGGGTTAGAGAGACAGATGAATACCTGAGCTGGAACTAGACATGGGACAGAGGGACGGTCCCCTGTATATTGTTAGGTGGAGGGTTAGAGAGACAGATGAATACCTGAGCTGGAACTAGACATGGGACAGAGGGACGGTCCCCTGTATATTGTTAGGTGGAGGGTTAGAGAGACAGATGAATACCTGAGGTGGAGCTAGACAGGGGACAGAGGGACGGTCCCCTGTATATTGTTAGGTGGAGGGTTAGAGACAGATGAATACCTGAGCTGGAACTAGACATGGGACAGAGGGACGGTCCCCTGTATATTGTTAGGTGGAGGGTTAGAGAGACAGATGAATACCTGAGGTGGAGCTAGACAGGGGACAGAGGGACGGTCCCCTGTATATTGTTAGGTGGAGGGTTAGAGACAGATGAATAGCTGAGCTGGAACTAGACATGGGACAGAGGGACGGTCCCCTGTATATTGTTAGGTGGAGGGTTAGAGACAGATGAATAGCTGAGCTGGAACTAGACAGGGGACAGAGGGACGGTCCCCTGTATATTGTTAGGTGGAGGATGAATACCTGAGCTGGAACTAGACATGGGACAGAGGGACGGTCCCCTGCATATTGTTAGGTGGAGGGTTAGAGAGACAGATGAATACCTGAGCTGGAACTAGACATGGGACGGAGGGACGGTCCCCTGTATATTGTTAGGTGGAGGGTTAGAGACAGATGAATACCTGCGCTGGAACTAGACATGGGACAGAGGGACGGTCCCCTGTATATTGTTAGGTGGAGGGTTAGAGAGACAGATGAATACCTGAGCTGGAACTAGACATGGGACAGAGGGACGGTCCCCTGTATATTGTTAGGTGGAGGGTTAGAGAGACAGATGAATACCTGAGCTGGAACTAGACATGGGACAGAGGGACGGTCCCCTGTATATTGTTAGGTGGAGGGTTAGAGAGACAGATGAATACCTGAGCTGGAACTAGACATGGGACAGAGGGACGGCCCCTTGTATATTGTTAGGTGGAGGGTTAAAGAGACAGATGAATACCTGAGCTGGAACTAGACAGGGGACAGAGGGACGGTCCCCTGTATATTGTTAGGTGGAGGGTTAGAGAGACGTCCGTGGAGACAGATGAATAGCTGAGGTGGAACTAGACAGGGGACAGAGGGACGGTCCCCTGTATATTGCTAGGTGGAGGGTTAGAGAGACGTCCGTGGAGAGACAGATGAATAGCTGAGGTGGAACTAGACATGGGACAGAGGGACGGTCCCCTGTATATTGTTAGGTGGAGGGTTAGAGAGACGTCCGTGGAGAGACAGATGAATAGCTGAGGTGGAACTAGACAGGGGACAGAGGGACGGTCCCCTGTATATTGCTAGGTGGAGGGTTAGAGAGACGTCCGTGGAGAGACAGATGAATAGCTGAGGTGGAACTAGACAGGGGACAGAGGGACGGTCCCCTGTATATTGTTAGGTGGAGGGTTAGAGAGACGTCCGTGGAGAGACAGATGAATAGCTGAGGTGGAACTAGACAGGGGACAGAGGGACGGTCCCCTGTATATTGTTAGGTGGAGGGTTAGAGAGACAGATGAATACCTGAGCTGGAACTAGACAGGGGACGGAGGGACGGTCCCCTGTATATTGTTAGGTGGAGGGTTAGAGAGACAGATGAATACCTGAGCTGGAACTAGACATGGGACAGAGGGACGGTCCCCTGTATATTGTTAGGTGGAGGGTTAGAGAGACAGATGAATACCTGAGCTGGAACTAGACATGGGACAGAGGGACGGTCCCCTGTATATTGTTAGGTGGAGGGTTAGAGAGACAGATGAATACCTGAGGTGGAGCTAGACAGGGGACAGAGGGACGGTCCCCTGTATATTGTTAGGTGGAGGGTTAGAGACAGATGAATACCTGAGCTGGAACTAGACATGGGACAGAGGGACGGTCCCCTGTATATTGTTAGGTGGAGGGTTAGAGAGACAGATGAATACCTGAGGTGGAGCTAGACAGGGGACAGAGGGACGGTCCCCTGTATATTGTTAGGTGGAGGGTTAGAGACAGATGAATAGCTGAGCTGGAACTAGACATGGGACAGAGGGACGGTCCCCTGTATATTGTTAGGTGGAGGGTTAGAGACAGATGAATAGCTGAGCTGGAACTAGACAGGGGACAGAGGGACGGTCCCCTGTATATTGTTAGGTGGAGGATGAATACCTGAGCTGGAACTAGACATGGGACAGAGGGACGGTCCCCTGTATATTGTTAGGTGGAGGGTTAGAGAGACAGATGAATACCTGAGCTGGAACTAGACATGGGACGGAGGGACGGTCCCCTGTATATTGTTAGGTGGAGGGTTAGAGACAGATGAATACCTGCGCTGGAACTAGACATGGGACAGAGGGACGGTCCCCTGTATATTGTTAGGTGGAGGGTTAGAGAGACAGATGAATACCTGAGCTGGAACTAGACATGGGACAGAGGGACGGTCCCCTGTATATTGTTAGGTGGAGGGTTAGAGAGACAGATGAATACCTGAGCTGGAACTAGACATGGGACAGAGGGACGGTCCCCTGTATATTGTTAGGTGGAGGGTTAGAGAGACAGATGAATACCTGAGCTGGAACTAGACAGGGGACGGAGGGACGGTCCCCTGTATATTGTTAGGTGGAGGGTTAGAGAGACAGATGAATACCTGAGCTGGAACTAGACATGGGACAGAGGGACGGTCCCCTGTATATTGTTAGGTGGAGGGTTAGAGAGACAGATGAATACCTGAGCTGGAACTAGACAGGGGACGGAGGGACGGTCCCCTGTATATTGTTAGGTGGAGGGTTAGAGAGACAGATGAATACCTGAGCTGGAACTAGACATGGGACAGAGGGACGGCCCCTTGTATATTGTTAGGTGGAGGGTTAAAGAGACAGATGAATACCTGAGCTGGAACTAGACAGGGGACAGAGGGACGGTCCCCTGTATATTGTTAGGTGGAGGGTTAGAGAGACGTCCGTGGAGACAGATGAATAGCTGAGGTGGAACTAGACAGGGGACAGAGGAACGGTCCCCTGTATATTGCTAGGTGGAGGGTTAGAGAGACGTCCGTGGAGAGACAGATGAATAGCTGAGGTGGAACTAGACATGGGACAGAGGGACGGTCCCCTGTATATTGTTAGGTGGAGGGTTAGAGAGACGTCCGTGGAGAGACAGATGAATAGCTGAGGTGGAACTAGACAGGGGACAGAGGGACGGTCCCCTGTATATTGCTAGGTGGAGGGTTAGAGAGACGTCCGTGGAGAGACAGATGAATAGCTGAGGTGGAACTAGACAGGGGACAGAGGGACGGTCCCCTGTATATTGTTAGGTGGAGGGTTAGAGAGACGTCCGTGGAGAGACAGATGAATAGCTGAGGTGGAACTAGACAGGGGACAGAGGGACTCGGTAGAATTAGAGATGAGCTGTAGAAAGGGGACAGAGAGGTGGCAGAGTTAAATGATGGCTGTGGAGAGGAGTACAGAAGGGAACAGGAGAGTCAGAGGAACGCAGTGGAGAGGAGTGTACAGAGGTGAACAGGAGAGCTATAGGAACGCAGTGGAGAGGAGTACAGAGGGGAACAGGAGTCGGAGGAACGCAGTGGAGAGGAGTACAGAGGGGAACAGGAGAGCTATAGGAACGCAGTGGAGAGGAGTACAGAGGGGAACAGGAGAGTCAGAGGAACGCAGTGGAGAGGAGTACAGAGGGGAACAGGAGAGTTGGAGGAACGCAGTGGAGAGGAGTACAGAGGGGAACAGGAGAGTTGGAGGAACGCAGTGGAGAGGAGTACAGAGGGGAACAGGAGAGTTGGAGGAACGCAGTGGAGAGGAGTACAGAGGGGAACGGGAGAGTTGGAGGAACGCAGTGGAGAGGAGTACAGAGGGGAACAGGAGAGTCAGAGGAACGCAGTGGAGAGGAGTACAGAGGGGAACAGGAGAGTTGGAGGAACGCAGTGGAGAGGAGTACAGAGGGGAACAGGAGAGTTGGAGGAACGCAGTGGACAGGAGTACAGAGGGGAACAGGAGAGTTGGAGGAACGCAGTGGAGAGGAGTACAGAGGGAAACAGGAGAGTTAGAGGAACGCAGTGGAGATGGCAGCGGTATGTGTGAGGGCCGGTGGTGGCATGATTTCGCGGCGATACTTATATTGGACGGAGCTCGCTAACGAAGCACATACCAGACCGCGTCAGTACAGACTACAGCACATACCAGACCGCGTCAGTACAGACTACAGCATATACCAGACCGCGTCAGTACAGACTACAGCACATACCAGACCGCGTCAGTACAGACTACAGCACATACCAGACCGCGTCAGTACAGGCTACAGCACATACCAGACCGCGTCAGTACAGACTACAGCACATACCAGACCGCGTCAGTACAGACTACAGCACATACCAGACCGCGTCAGTACAGACTACAGCGCATACCAGACCGCGTCAGTACAGACTACAGCGCATACCAGACCGCGTCAGTACAGACTACAGCACATACCAGACCGCGTCAGTACAGACTACAGCACATACCAGACCGCGTCAGTACAGACTACAGCACATACCAGACCGCGTCAGTACAGACTACAGCACATACCAGACCGCGTCAGTACAGACTACAGCACATACCAGACCGCGTCAGTACAGACTACAGCACATACCAGACCGCGTCAGTACAGACTACAGCACATACCAGACCGCGTCAGTACAGACTACAGCACATACCAGACCGCGTCAGTACAGACTACAGCGCATACCAGACCGCGTCAGTACAGACTACAGCACATACCAGACCGCGTCAGTACAGACTACAGCGCATACCAGACCGCGTCAGTACAGACTACAGCGCATACCAGACCGCGTCAGTACAGACTACAGCACATACCAGACCGCGTCAGTACAGACTACAGCACATACCAGACCGCGTCAGTACAGACTACAGCACATACCAGACCGCGTCAGTACAGACTACAGCACATACCAGACCGCGTCAGTACAGACTACAGCACATACCAGACCGCGTCAGTACAGACTACAGCACATACCAGACCGCGTCAGTACAGACTACAGCACATACCAGACCGCGTCAGTACAGACTACAGCACATACCAGACCGCGTCAGTACAGACTACAGCACATACCAGACCAGACCGCGTCAGTACAGACTACAGCACATACCAGACCGCGTCAGTACAGACTACAGCACATACCAGACCGCGTCAGTACAGACTACAGCGCATACCAGACCGCGTCAGTACAGACTACAGCACATACCAGACCGCGTCAGTACAGACTACAGCACATACCAGACCGCGTCAGTACAGACTATAGCGCATACCAGACCGCGTCAGTACAGACTACAGCACATACCAGACCGCGTCAGTACAGACTACAGCACATACCAGACCGCGTCAGTACAGACTACAGCACATACCAGACCGCGTCAGTACAGACTACAGCACATACCAGACCGCGTCAGTACAGACTACAGCACATACCAGACCGCGTCAGTACAGACTACAGCACATACCAGACCGCGTCAGTACAGACTACAGCACATACCAGACCGCGTCAGTACAGACTACAGCACATACCAGACCGCGTCAGTACAGACTACAGCACATACCAGACCGCAAGGACTTACATGTCCGCTAGTGAGGATACAGTAGTAAGCAGGTTTAGCCAAAGCCGCTATATTGCAGAAGAGAGGCGCTTTGTATGAGGCCGGCTGGAGACATTTCCAGGTCCACAATACATCGCAACGTTATATGAATTCTACAACATGTTGAACATCAGTAGCAGCATTCTGATTGCAGCCGAAATAAGTTCGCCACCCGTCCGTTTACCTTGCAGACCTCCTTCCAGTTCCACGGGGCGTCTTTGATGTTGATCACATCTTCGTGCCTGCAACATTAGAGCAGCGGTGCTGAGACGGGAGGGTAGGGGAGGGGAGGGGAGGGGAGGGGAGGGGAAAGGGGAGTGGAGTGGAGTGGAGTGGAGTGGAGTGGAGTGGAGTGGAGTGGAGTGGAGTGGAGTGGAGTGGAGTGGAGTGGAGTGGAGTGGAGTGGAGTGGAGTGGAGGGGAGTGGAGGGGAGTGGAGGGGAGGGGAGGGGAGGGGAGGGGAGGGGAGGGGAGGGGAGGGGAGGGGAGGGGAGGGGAGGGGAGGGGAGGGGAGGGGAGGGGAGGGGAGGGGAGGGGAGGGGAGGGGAGGGGAGGGGAGGGGAGGGGAGGGGAGGGGAGGGGAGGGGAGGGGAGGGGAGGGGAGGCCTCGTTAACCGAGGGGGTTTGCTAAGATCGTCCAACATTGACCTCAGACAGAATTGACAGAAATTTACAGTAAACAAAGGACCAGGCACGATATTCAAACAAAGTTAGCAACAATACAACGAAGCAATACTATCACTCAAAGCATACAAAGAAAGGGCTGCTTTAAGAGGTTTGGAAATCCCCCCCCCCCCCCAACAACAACAACAACAACAAAACAAATGACCTGGGGTGCCTCGGGCGTTCGACATGACAAAAGTGTTCAGCTTGTAAATAATTGAAGAGTAATCATCCAGACATTTCTCCTATTTATAAATGTGAAAGACACACTGTGCAATGGGACAAGTCCACCAGCTGAAAAGACCAGACCACCAACCTGTATGTCGCAATACGCCAGTACCAGTAACCGATAACATACCAGTACCCGAGAACGTATCAAACACAACATACCAATTAAATGTGACAGGTGTTATCAGTTACCTACATTTTGACCGAGTCGACGAGGCAGTCAGCGAGGTGTCTGTTGAGCATCAGATTCAGGTGGGGCGTCTCCAGACTGGCGCAGCCGACAAACACGTTCCACGGCACAGAGATGATCATGGCGGCCAGCACCTTGCCGACGGCCGCCTCCGCCTGCTGCTGTAGGTAGTTACCCACGATCATGCTGTAGAAGTGTAGAGGGGACGGGGTCAGAGGTAGTTACCCACGATCATACTGCAGAAGTGTAGAGGGGACGGGGTCAGAGGTAGTTACCCACGATCATGCTGTAGAAGTGTAGAGGGGACGGGGTCAGAGGTAGTTACCCACGATCATGCTGTAGAAGTGTAGAGGGGACGGGGTCAGAGGTAGTTACCCACGATCATACTGTAGAAGTGTAGAGGGGACGGGGTCAGAGGTAGTTACCCACGATCATACTGTAGAAGTGTAGAGGGGACGGGGTCAGAGGTAGTTACCCACGATCATACTGCAGAAGTGTAGAGGGGACGGGGTCAGAGGTAGTTACCCACGATCATGCTGCATAAGTGTAGAGGGGACGGGGTCAGAGGAAGTAACCCACGATCATACTGCAGAAGTGTAGAGGGGACGGGGTCAGAGGAGCAACCCACGATCATGCTGTAGAAGTGTAGAGGGGACAGGGTCAGAGGTAGTTGCCCACGATCATGCTGTAAAAGTGTAGAGCGGACGGGGTCAGAGATAGTTACCCACGATCATGCTGTAGAAGTGTAGAGGGGACGGGGTCAGAGGTAGTTACCCACGATCATACTGCAGAAGTATAGAGGGGACGGGGGTCAGAGGTAGTTACCCACGATCATACTGCAGAAGTGTAGAGGGGACGGGGTCAGAGGTAGTTGCCCACGATCATACTGCAGAAGTATAGAGCGGACGGTGTCAGAGGTAGTTACCCACGATCATACTGCAGAAGTGTAGAGCGGACGGTGTCAGAGGTAGTTATCCACGATCATACTGCAGAAGTGTAGAGGGGACGGTGTCAGAGGTAGTTACCCACGATCATACTGCAGAAGTATAGAGCGGACGGTGTCAGAGGTAGTTACCCACGATCATACTGCAGAAGTATAGAGGGGACGGGGTCAGAGGTAGTTACCCACGATCATACTGCAGAAGTGTAGAGGGGACGGGGGTCAGAGGTAGTTACCCACGATCATACTGCAGAAGTATAGAGCGGACGGTGTCAGAGGTAGTTACCCACGATCATACTGTAGAAGTGTAGAGGGGACGGGGTCAGAGGAAGTAACCCACGATCATGCTGTAGAAGTGTAGAAGGGACGGGGTCAGAGGTAGTTGCCCACGATCATACTGCAGAAGTGTAGAAGGGACGGGGTCAGAGGTAGTTACCCACGATCATGCTGTAGAAGTGTAGAGGGGACGGGGTCAGAGGAGTAACCCACGATCATGCTGTAGAAGTGTAGAGGGGACGGGGTCAGAGGTAGTTACCCACGATCATACTGCAGAAGTGTAGAGGGGACGGGGTCAGAGGTAGTTACCCACGATCATACTGTAGAAGTGTAGAGGGGACGGGGTCAGAGGTAGTTACCCACGATCATACTGCAGAAGTGTAGAAGGGACGGGGTCAGAGGTAGTTACCCACGATCATACTGCAGAAGTGTAGAAGGGACGGGGTCAGAGGTAGTTACCCACGATCATGCTGTAGAAGTGTAGAGGGGACGGGGTCAGAGGTAGTTACCCACGATCATGCTGTAGAAGTGTAGAGGGGACGGGGTCAGAGGTAGCTACCCACGATCATGCTGTAGAAGTGTAGAGGGGACGGGGTCAGAGGTAGTTACCCACGATCATACTGTAGAAGTGTAGAGGGGACGGGGTCAGAGGTAGTTACCCACGATCATGCTGTAGAAGTGTAGAGGGGACGGGGTCAGAGGTAGTTACCCACGATCATGCTGCATAAGTGTAGAGGGGACGGGGTCAGAGGTAGTTACCCACGATCATGCTGCAGAAGTGTAGAGGGGACGGGGTCAGAGGTAGTTACCCACGATCATACTGTAGAAGTGTAGAGGGGACGGGGTCAGAGGTAGTTACCCACGATCATACTGCAGAAGTGTAGAGGGGACGGGGTCAGAGGTAGCTACCCACGATCATACTGCAGAAGTGTAGAGGGGACGGGGTCAGAGGTAGCTACCCACGATCATACTGCAGAAGTGTAGAGCGGACGGGGGTCACAGGCTGTTCGTTTCCAGGGAGTCCACATTAAAAACGATGCTATGGAAACAGCAAATGATGTAGCAAAGTTCACCAATCGAAAGTGGCCGCTGCCTTGAAAGATGCTTATTAAAACGTCCCATTCGTTTTACACGTTCTAAATCATACGCCGGGCGTCATACGCATGCCCCCCCCCCCCCCCCTGCTGCCGTGCACAGCCAGGACGCCCACCATCCTGCTCCATAGACCCTCCCCTCATAAACACTCTCAGTCCCATGCTGCCGTGCACAGCCAACACCTACTATGCGAAATTTGATACCTATATGTTTAAATGCTGAAAGTAGCATTTGCCGAAACCTACGGGGCAATGCCGATGTCTCGCCTGGCAAAAACTACTATGTTTATTGTTTAATATTCAGGTCAAAACATACTGTTACACTGCAATGCCAATGTCTCGCCTGGCGAAAACGGCGGTGTTTTCGTATGGCAGAAGCTACTAAGTTCATAAATCTTGAGAGAATATGCGTCCCATAGTACGTTTTGCCATCGAGCTGTGCGATGTAAACGCAACACAAAGTAATCTCCAGCACAAACCATTGCACATGGTAGCGTTTGCTTTTGACGGGTGCAGTATATGGTTGACACATAGTAGTTGCGGGCCAGTAAAACTAACATAGTAGTTTTTGCCATTGAATACTCATGTATTTTCTTGAACATAGTATCGCATAACTTTTAATATTGCTCATATTTTTTTATAATTTATCCAATTTTTAAAATATAAGTTACACCAAAAGATGCAGGATGGCGATTAAAATGATGTAAAAAAAGAGAAAAAATGCATTAAAAGTCACATAGTAGGTTTTGGCTGTGCACGGCAGCATGAGTCGCATGGGAAATCCAGGAGTCATGACTCACATTCTCCGGAGAGTTAAAAGACTCACCCTCCGAGGGAGACTCCGGTCAACATGAGTCGGGCGCGGGGGAACGTGCGGTGCAGGTGGTCGATCACGAACCCCAGGTCATCGCTGTTTGCCGCACAGTACGTACGGGGTGTCTGGAACGACGGACACATACACGGTATGACACAGTACGTACGGGGTGTCTGGAACGATGGACACATACACGGTATGACACAGTACGTATGGGGTGTCTGGAACGATGGACACATACACGGTATGACACAGTACGTACGGGGTGTCTGGAACCAGGGACACATACACGGTATGACACAGTACGTACGGGGTGTCTGGAACCATGGACACATACATGGTATGACACAGTACGTATGGGGTGTCTGGAACAATGGACACATACACGGTATGACACAGTACGTACGGGGTGTCTGGAACGACGGACACATACACGGTATGGCACAGTACGTACGGGGTGTCTGGAACGATGGACACATACACGGTATGACACAGTACGTATGGGGTGTCTGGAACGATGGACACATACACGGTATGACACAGTACGTATGGGGTGTCTGGAACGATGGACACATACACGGTATGACACAGTACGTATGGGGTGTCTGGAACGATGGACACATACACGGTATGACACAGTACGTATGGGGTGTCTGGAACAATGGACATATACACGGTATGACACAGTACGTACGGGGTGTCTGGAACGAGGGACACATACACGGTATGACAGTACGTACGGGGTGTCTGGAACGATGGACACATACACGGTATGACACAGTACGTACGGGGTGTCTGGAACCATGGACACATACACGGTATGACACAGTATGTACGGGGTGTCTGGAATCATGGACACATACACGGTATGACACAGTACGTACGGGGTGTCTGGAACGATGGACACATACACGGTATGACACAGTACGTACGGGGTGTCTGGAACGATGGACACATACACGGTATGACACAGTACGTACGGGGTGTCTGGAACGATGGACACATACACGGTATGACACAGTACGTACGGAACGATGGACACATACACGGTATGACACAGTACGTCTGGAACGATGGACACATACACGGTATGACACAGTACGTACGGGGTGTCTGGAACGATGGAAACATACACGGTATGACACAGTACGTACGGGGTGTCTGGAACGATGGACACATACACGGTATGACACAGTACGTACGGGGTGTCTGGAACGATGGACACATACACGGTATGACACAGTACGTACGGGGTGTCTGGAACGATGGACACATACACGGTATGACACAGTACGTATGGGGTGCCTGGAACGATGGACACATACACGGTATGACACAGTACGTATGGGGTGTCTGGAACAATGGACATATACACGGTATGACACAGTACGTACGGGGTGTCTGGAACGAGGGACATATACACGGTATGACACAGTACGTATGGGGTGTCTGGAACGATGGACACATACACGGTATGACACAGTACGTACGGGGTGTCTGGAACCATGGACATATACACGGTATGACACAGTACGTACGGGGTGTCTGGAACGATGGACACATACACGGTATGACACAGTGCGTACGGGGTGTCTGGAACGATGGACATATACACGGTATGACACAGTACGTACGGGGTGTCTGGAACCATGGACACATACACGGTATGACACAGTACGTACGGGGTGTCTGGAACCATGGACACATACACGGTATGACACAGTACGTATGGGGTGTCTGGAACGATGGACACATACACGGTATGACACAGTACGTATGGGGTGTCTGGAACGATGGACACATACACGGTATGACACAGTACGTATGGGGTGTCTGGAACGATGGACATATACACGGTATGCCACAGTACGTACGGGGTGTCTGGAACGATGGACACATACACGGTATGACACAGTACGTACGGGGTGTCTGGAACCATGGACACATACACGGTATGACACAGTACGTACGGGGTGTCTGGAACCATGGACACATACACGGTATGACACAGTACGTATGGGGTGTCTGGAACCATGGACACATACACGGTATGACACAGTACGTACGGGGTGTCTGGAACCATGGACACATACACGGTATGACACAGTACGTATGGGGTGTCTGGAACGATGGACACATACACGGTATGACACAGTACGTACGGGGTGTCTGGAACGACGGACACATACACGGTATGACATATTTAACATGTCTTTGTTTATTGGGGTTTAAGGCGCGCCGACAGTCAGCCTATCGAGTCGATGGAGTCCCGACGTCTTCAGCAACACACAGTCTCACCCATACAACAGGTACGGAACCCATACACCCATACAGCAGGTACGGATTACTGTATCTACAACCAAACACGCCGGCAGTCGTCTGTTACGCCCCACCACGCCGTTTTTCTTTCTACACCGGCGCTCCTCCGTCGACACCAGTGCGAAACCATGTCAGTCAGCGTTACCCCGTGTTACCGTGGTAACCCGCGCCGTGCCGGTGCTCGGCGCGCATTCGCCGTGCCGGAGTGGGGGTGTAGACACCTCTAACTCGAAAACTAAAGGGGCTAGAAAGACGCGTAAAAAAACGTTCGAAAGCTCTCGACAAGCACATTCGAAAGTACTTCAAATATTTTGTACTTTCCTAAAGCCAATATTGAGGTCACCAGAGGTCATCAAAGGTTAAATTTGCCAGTTTTAGGACTTCGCTCCAGAAACCCCCAGATATCACAGGAACTATGATAGCTAGGACAAAGGGGAAAAAGCAATGGCAAACTCTTGAAAAATGCAATCGCCAAGGTGTCCTTAGACTTTAGCACAGGTCAATAGTTTAGGCTCCAGAGCTCATCAAATGTCAAAAAGGCTATTTTTTACAAAAGTTTTTTTTTCTTCACGAATAGCTTTTTACCTAATAACGACAATCCAATAATTTGTACGCCATCGTGTTTGTCTCGTCAAGGCGCTTCGACTCATATTAGTGTTGACCAGGTTAGGCCAACTTAAAAATTTGACCTCAGATCAAGGTCAAGTGGTGGCCTAAGTAGGTCATATTGCATATGGGAAGACGTGCCTCGACGAGACAAACACATTAGCGTCGGTTTCACTTCTCTATCGACATTATGTCGAGTTATTGACATACAACTGTTGGTGACCTCGGATGACCTCGGCTGACCTTGTAGGGGTCACTGAACAAAAATGGCACCTAGGTCATCTTGAATGGCTTATAATAACATGATCCAGAAGGAATTAGACCGATATCTTGCATATCCTTGTAATAGGAAACATTTGAATATTTCCCCATTGACTTATAATGGGGAGGTCTCGAAATTGACCCGACCTTAACCCGCGCGGCGCTGGGGGGGTAAATTTTACCCCCCTCCCGGGTTTTCGCTATAGATTCAAAACTACACTAGATATCGACGCGAAACTTTTAGTACCTTATCTGGCATCGATTTGACGTCTTCAGATAAATTTTGGAGAAAATCGGTCGAGAAGTTTTTGCGAAAATAGCGTTTTAGTGACGTCATGTAACGCCATTTTCGGTCCAAAATGGACGAAACTTTGATCGATGATAGAACAGCGAGTATTGAAGCAAATTGCAAACAAAGCACGTCAAAAGGAAGGAAATGACATTCTCTACAAGATGGCTATCTCGGATTTGCACAATTTTGATTTTCTGATCCCCAAAATGCAAAAAATCTTTTTTATTTTTTTCGAAGTTTACAAAATCCAAAATTGTAAGAATTTTCAAAAAACCGGAAGATATGTCAGATAACCATCTCTAATGAGTGACTATTCCAAATTTCAAACAAATATCTATATTTTTGACCCCCAAATGACACTAATAAGTGTTCAATGTGATGGACGCATTTTTGATGTCAAAAAATCGCAAATTTTGACATTTCTAGACATCGTACACAAAAACAAATTGCACCATTGGATTGCTGTGGCAAAACTGAACCGTAAACATGTGTCGGTTATTGCAAATTTTTGATTTCAAAATTTGACCTTTTTTGCCTGATCTTGACCTGACCTTGAGGTCAAATGTCAAAATAACCATTATTTTTGGATTCTACGTCTGAAATAACCCATGAGACATGTGTCACATGGGTTTCATATTACTTTTTCACAGTGTGACCTTTTGTGACCTGACTTTGACCTTGACCTGTACTTAGTATGATATTCATACTCAAGCATTACCCTCTCCTTATATTTAGAAGTGTTTTGGCAGAGTTTCGGCGCGCTGCTGTTGATAGTCCGGTCTCTGCAGCCAATAATCTCGAAAACAGGTGGTTTTGACCTTTGACCTGACCCTGACCTGATATGTGACCTTTTAAATAAAATTTTAAGAATTACTTACAATCTTCCCATCGAGAGCTTCCGATCTCCGCCTTGCGCGTCTCGCTGCGATTATTGGTTCGGGAGATAAGAGGGGGGGGGGGTAAAATTTACCCCCCAGCGCGGCGCGTTCGGATGGAGACCCCAGCGCCGCGCGGGTTAAGTCGCTGATATAAAAAATATAAGATAAACGAATTGTAGATATATATGACCCTATGAAATCCTCTAAGATCCTGTAAGATCATCCAAAAACTGTGACTGTGGTACGACGAAAAGTTTTTTTTTTTTGGAGGTGAGGTCACGTGACCTGGTCTGGTGACCTGACCTGAGATGACCAGAGGCATTTTTTTTACACAATGTTGGCAATTGATACCGAAACAGCTGTGCCACAAATGACTGCGATGCGCCCCGCCGTTTTTTCCGCTATCCTCGAAAAACCTGAGGGGGGGGGGGGGGGGGGGTCTAACCCCCCCCCCCCCCGGCACGGCGCGGGTTAAGCGTGTCGTATCGTCAGAATCCCGTCAGTATCCTGCCGTATTCCGACCGTGAATGCCGTGCCGATGGCTATGATTGCGTGCCGGCCTGTCTTCAGCTGGCGGTGTTTACCTTCAATTTGACTCCGCCGCGGCCCCGCTGGTTCAGCACGACGCAGCTGGCGCCGATTTTCTCAGAGACATGAATCAGGCTGCGGATATAGTCCGACTGACTGCTGCCTGTGGAGACGGAGGTCAGGTCAGGTCAGGTCAGGTCAGGTCAGGTCAGGTCAGGTCAGCTGGATCAGGCTGCGGATATAGTCCGACTGACTGCTGCCTGTGGAGACGGGGGTCAGGTCAGGTCAGGTCAGGGCAGGGCAGGTCAAGCCAGGTCAGGTCAGGTCAGGTGAGGTCAGGTCAGGGCAGGCCAGGGCAGGTCAGGGCAGGTCGCGATGAGATAGGATGAGACCAAGTCAGGTCAGGTCAGATCATATTCAGAAGACCAGGTATAGCCATACCTATTTATAAGACAAACTCATCTCCGGTTCCTTTTCATCAACTCCACCACAGTCCACACCCCGTCACATGATTCAGCACTCCGTCACAATCTCAGCCATCGTACTGCGGTACACCATCTGCCCGGCAACCACACCACCTGCGTTACGTCATCGTATTACTGTGACCTCACAGATGATTACGAAACACGGATACCCGACCTACGCACACTCAAAAACGTGGTGCCACGGGGGTACAAAGTGATAAGAACCCAAGGCAAACACGTCTCATAGTGACTCAGCAAAACCGCGTCCGGTCGAGCGAACTGCCGGAAACGCGGCGGTGTAGGGCGGTGGTACGGGCGGTGGAGGGCGGTGTAGGGTGGTGGAGGGCGGTGGAGGGCGGTGGAGGGTGGTGGAGGGCGGTGGAGGGCGGTGGAGGGCGGTGGAGGGCGGTGGAGGGCGGTGGAGGGCGGTGGAGGGTGGTGGAGGGCGGTGGAGGGTGGTGGAAGGCAATGGAGGGTGGTGGAGGGTGATGGATGGCGGTGGAGGGCGGTGGAGGGCGGTGGTACGGGCGGTGGTACGGGCGGTGGAGGGCGGTGGAGGGCGGTGGAGGGTGGTGGAGGGCAATGGAGGGCGGTGGAGGGCGGTGGAGGGCGGTGGAGGGTGGTGGAGGGTGGTGGAGGGCGGTGGAGCGCGGTGGAGGGTGGTGGAAGGCGGTGGAGAGCGGTGGAAGGCGGTGGAAGGCGGTGGAGAGCGATGGAGGGCGGTGGCACGGGTGGTGGAGGGTGGTGGAGGGCGGTGGAGGGTGGTGGAGGGCGGTGGTGTGGGCGGTGGAGGGCGGTGGTGTGGGCGGTGGAGGGCGGTGGAGGGCGGTGGAGGGCGGTGGTACGGGTGGTGGAGGGTGGTGGAGGGTGGTGGATGGTGGTGGAGGGTGGTGGAGGGCGGTGGAGGGCGGTGGAGGGCGGTGGAGGGCGGTGGTGCGGGCGGTGGAGGGCGGTGGATGGCGGTGGAGAGCGGTGGAGGGCGGTGGTGCGGGCAGTGGAGGGCGGTGGTACGGGCGGTGGAGGGCGGTGGATGGCGGTGGAGGGTGGTGGAGGGCGGTGGTGTGGGCGGTGAAGGGCGGTGGTGTGGGCGGTGGAGGGCGGTGGAGGGCGGTGGAGAGCGGTGGAGGGCGGTGGAGGGCGGTGGAGAGCGGTGGAGGGTGGTGGAGGGCGGTGGTACGGGCAGTGGAGGGCGGTGGAGGGTGGTGGTGTGGGCGGTGGAGGGCGGTGGTGTGGGCGGTGGTGTGGGCGGTGGAGGGCGGTGGAGGGCGGTGGAGGGCGGTGGAGGGCGGTGGAGGGCGGTGGAGGGCGGTGGAGGGCGGTGGAGGGTGGTGGAGGGCGGTGGTGTGGGCGGTGGTGTGGGCGGTGGTGTGGGCGGTGGTGTGGGCGGTGGTGTGGGCGGTGGAGGGCGGTGGAGGGCGGTGGAGAGCGGTGGAGGGTGGTGGAGGGCGGTGGTACGGGCGGTGGAGGGCGGTGGAGGGTGGTGGAGGGCGGTGGTGTGGGCGGTGGAGGGTGGTGGAGGGCGGTGGAGGGTGGTGGAGGGCGGTGGAGGGCGGTGGAGGGTGGTGGAGGGCGGTTGAGGGCGGTGGAGGGTGGTGGAGGGCGGTGGAGGGCGGTGGATGGCGGTGGAGGGCGGTGGAGGGTGGTGGATGGCGGTGGAGGGTGGTGGAGGGCAATGGAGGGTGGTGGAGGGTGGTGGATGGCGGTGGAGGGCGGTGGTACGGGCGGTGGAGGGCAATGGAGGGCGGTGGAGGGCGGTGGAGGGCGGTGGAGGGCGGTGGAGGGCGGTGGAGGGTGGTGGAGGGCGGTGGAGGGCGGTGGAGAGCGATGGAGGGCGGTGGTACGGGTGGTGGAGGGTGGTGGAGGGCGGTGGAGGGTGGTCGAGGGCGGTGGTACGGGTGGTGGAGGGTGGTGGAGGGTGGTGGAGGGCGGTGGAGGGCGGTGGAGGGCGGTGGAGGGCGGTGGTGCGGGCGGTGGAGGGCGGTGGAGAGCGGTGGAGGGCGGTGGTGCGGGCAGTGGAGGGCGGTGGTACGGGCGGTGGAGGGCGGTGGAGGGTGGTGGAGGGCGGTAGTGTGGGCGGTGGAGGGCGGTGGATGGTGGTGGAGGGCGGTGGAGGGCGGTGGAGGGCGGTGGAGGGTGGTGGAGGGCGGTGGTGTGGGCGGTGGTGTGGGCGGTGGTGTGGGCGGTGGTGTGGGCGGTGGTGTGGGCGGTGGTGTGGGCGGTGGTGTGGGCGGTGGTGTGGGCGGTTGTGTGGGCGGTGGTGTGGGCGGTGGTGTGGGCGGTGGTGTGGGCGGTGGTGTGGGCGGTGGAGGGCGGTGGATGGCGGTGGAGAGCGGTGGAGGGCGGTGGTGCGGGCAGTGGAGGGCGGTGGAGGGTGGTGGAGGGCGGTGGTATATGGTCCACTAGCACGCGGCGGGCGATGGGAAACGGCTCAACACAACCTGCATACTGATACATCAGCGAAATATGGTGACGGCTTCAGATAAATGTCATCGTTTGAATGTGGAAATTACGGGGGGGGGGGGGTGCTCGTCGGGACCACAGGCAATGAGGTATGTTGAAATTGAAGTGTACCCGAGGGCAGAGAACGCATACATTCCTGGCACTCACGCTACAGAAGTACCGGCGTATCATCTAAAATCGCTAAGCGCATATGTGTTCTTACATTTACCAAGCGTCCAAACAGCAGCCAAGGGCAGCAAGCAGCAGTCGCTCGAAACACAGCTTATGTAAAGCCTTGGACAGATCAGCCAACGAATAAACATGAGCAAATCTGAATCACAAATGTCCGTTGCCTAAACAACATGATTCATTTTCTGTGCATATTGCGAAACCCGTACCTGTCAGTCCGGGAACCAGCAGCACGATCGGGTGCGTGTCGTCTTTCTTAACGCCCTTGAAGGAGGCGCGGTGCCAGTCAAGTGCCACGACACCGCCATCCGGCAGATCCACCAGCTCCCTGCCGTGGAGAGACACCCACACAGGTTACCACCGGGTCACACGCAGAGATCACAGACGCCATAGACGGGTTAAACACAGGCCACAGGCTGGTCATGGAAGGGGTTCACCCAGGTCATAGACGACCCACACAAGCCTCAGGACGAGGCTAGCCCATGCACGGTTTACACGTCGATACAGCTGCCCATACACAGTATGCGCATCGATTGCGACTTAACCCTATTAGTGGCGGTAGCCAGGAGCCAGGAGCCTGCCACTAATAGGGTTAAGGGCGAAAAAACGTCCGAGGTCATATTGCGTCCACGATGTACTGACTGACTATCTCTGGTACTCTGGTTGATATTTGAATCCTGCACATGCTACTGGCAGTCTGGTCTGTAGACATGTTGACAACACATACCCCTGGTGGACTGGTCTGTACGTTATATCTACCAATAGTAGTCTGGTCTGTAGACATGTTGACAACACATACCCCTGGTAGACTGGTCTGTACGTTATATCTACCAATAGTAGTCTGGTCTGTAGACATGTTGACAACACATACCCCTGGCGGACTGGTCTGTACGTTATATCTACCAATAGTAGTCTGGTCTGTAGACATGTTGACAACACATACCCCTGGTGGACTGGTCTGTACCTTAGTTTGGTTTGGTTGTTAGGATAAGACCGCTTCGGTCCGCTCGGATCATTGCACAGCCATGGAATGAAGGATAAATGGTAAAGTGGGTCAGCATGGAACGCCGACCGGGCAACCGTCCATGGACTTACAGGGCCCTTCCCCGCAGGGCGAACCTGCGAGGGGGCCGAAGCCATGAAGGCGGCCACTACTCCCGGGGGGAGGCTCGGTGACCGCCACATACCTGGTAGCCGGCGACCAGCAGACCCGGGTTAACGTGGGCGTGACAGAGGCTGGAGAGCCGGCTGTGGGGAGGATACAAAGGGATCTTGTCTGTACGTTATATCTCCCGCTGGCAGTCTGGCCTGTAAGGTCCGCGTCCTACCGCTGGTAGTCGATGGAGGGCAGCTTGTCTATCTCCCGCTGGCAGTCTGGCCTGTAAGCTCGGCGTCCTACCGCTGGCAGTCTGGCCTGTAAGCTCGGCGTCCTACCGTTGGTAGTCGATGGAGGGCAGCTTGTCTATCTCCCGCTGGCAGTCTGGCCTGTAAGCTCGGCGACCTACCGTTGGTAGTCGATGGAGGGCAGCTTGTCTATCTCCCGCTGGCAGTCTGGCCTGTAAGCTCGGCGTCCTACCGCTGGCAGTCGATGGAGGGCAGCTTGTCTATCTCCCGCTGGCAGTCTGGCCTGTAAGCTCGGCGTCCTACCGTTGGTAGTCGATGGAGGGCAGCTTGTCTATCTCCCGCTGGCAGTCTGGCCTGTAAGCTCGGCGTCCTACCGCTGGCAGTCTGGCCTGTAAGCTCGGCGTCCTACCGTTGGTAGTCGATGGAGGGCAGCTTGTCTATCTCCCGCTGGCAGTCTGGCCTGTAAGCTCGGCGTCCTACCGCTGGCAGTCTGGCCTGTAAGCTCGGCGTCCTACCGCTGGCAGTCTGGCCTGTAAGCTCGGCGTCCTACCGTTGGTAGTCGATGGAGGGCAGCTTGTCTATCTCCCGCTGGCAGTCTGGCCTGTAAGCTCGGCGTCCTACCGCTGGCAGTCTGGCCTGTAAGCTCGGCGTCCTACCGTTGGTAGTCGATGGAGGGCAGCTTGTCTATCTCCCGCTGGCAGTCTGGCCTGTAAGCTCGGCGTCCTACCGTTGGTAGTCGATGGAGGGCAGCTTGTCTATCTCCCGCTGGCAGTCTGGCCTGTAAGCTCGGCGTCCTACCGTTGGTAGTCGATGGAGGGCAGCTTGTCTATCTCCCGCTGGCAGTCTGGCCTGTAAGCTCGGCGTCCTACCGTTGGTAGTCGATGGAGGGCAGCTTGTCTATCTCCCGCTGGCAGTCTGGCCTGTAAGGTCCGCGTCCTACCGTTGGTAGTCGATGGAGGGCAGCTTGTCTATCTCCCGCTGGCAGTCTGGCCTGCAAGCTCGGCGTCCTACCGTTGGTAGTCGATGGAGGGCAGCTTGTCTATCTCCCGCTGGCAGTCTGGCCTGTAAGGTCCGCGTCCTACCGTTGGTAGTCGATGGAGGGCAGCTTGTCTATCTCCCGCTGGCAGTCTGGCCTGTAAGCTCGGCGTCCTACCGTTGGTAGTCGATGGAGGGCAGCTTGTCTATCTCCCGCTGGCAGTCTGGCCTGTAAGCTCGGCGTCCTACCGCTGGCAGTCTGGCCTGTAAGCTCGGCGTCCTACCGCTGGCAGTCTGGCCTGTAAGCTCGGCGTCCTACCGTTGGTAGTCGATGGAGGGCAGCTTGTCTATCTCCCGCTGGCAGTCTGGCCTGTAAGCTCGGCGTCCTACCGCTGGCAGTCTGGCCTGTAAGCTCGGCGTCCTACCGTTGGTAGTCGATGGAGGGCAGCTTGTCTATCTCCCGCTGGCAGTCTGGCCTGTAAGCTCGGCGTCCTACCGTTGGTAGTCGATGGAGGGCAGCTTGTCTATCTCCCGCTGGCAGTCTGGCCTGTAAGCTCGGCGTCCTACCGCTGGCAGTCTGGCCTGTAAGCTCGGCGTCCTACCGTTGGTAGTCGATGGAGGGCAGCTTGTCTATCTCCCGCTGGCAGTCTGGCCTGTAAGCTCGGCGTCCTACCGCTGGCAGTCTGGCCTGTAAGCTCGGCGTCCTACCGTTGGTAGTCGATGGAGGGCAGCTTGTCTATCTCCCGCTGGCAGTCTGGCCTGTAAGCTCGGCGTCCTACCGTTGGTAGTCGATGGAGGGCAGCTTGTCTATCTCCCGCTGGCAGTCTGGCCTGTAAGCTCGGCGTCCTACCGCTGGCAGTCTGGCCTGTAAGCTCGGCGACCTACCGTTGGTAGTCGATGGAGGGCAGCTTGTCTATCTACCGCTGGTAGTCTGGCCTGTAAGCTCGGCGTCCTACCGTTGGCAGTCGATGGAGGGCAGCTTGTCTATCTACCGCTGGTAGTCTGGCCTGTAAGCTCGGCGTCCTACCGTTGGTAGTCGATGGAGGGCAGCTTGTCTATCTCCCGCTGGCAGTCTGGCCTGTAAGCTCGGCGTCCTACCGTTGGTAGTCGATGGAGGGCAGCTTGTCTATCTCCCGCTGGTAGTCTGGCCTGTAAGCTCGGCGTCCTACCGTTGGTAGTCGATGGAGGGCAGCTTGTCTATCTCCCGCTGGCAGTCTGGCCTGTAAGCTCGGCGTCCTACCGTTGGTAGTCGATGGAGGGCAGCTTGTCTATCTCCCGCTGGCAGTCTGGCCTGTAAGCTCGGCGTCCTACCGTTGGTAGTCGATGGAGGGCAGCTTGTCTATCTCCCGCTGGCAGTCTGGCCTGTAAGGTCCGCGTCCTACCGTTGGTAGTCGATGGAGGGCAGCTTGTCTATCTCCCGCTGGCAGTCTGGCCTGTAAGCTCGGCGTCCTACCGTTGGTAGTCGATGGAGGGCAGCTTGTCTATCTCCCGCTGGCAGTCTGGCCTGTAAGCTCGGCGTCCTACCGTTGGTAGTCGATGGAGGGCAGCTTGTCTATCTCCCGCTGGCAGTCTGGCCTGTACGCTCGGCGTCCTACCGTTGGTAGTCGATGGAGGGCAGCTTGTCTATCTCCCGCTGGCAGTCTGGCCTGTAAGCTCGGCGTCCTACCGTTGGTAGTCGATGGAGGGCAGCTTGTCTATCTCCCGCTGGCAGTCTGGCCTGTAAGCTCGGCGTCCTACCGCTGGCAGTCTGGCCTGTAAGCTCGGCGTCCTACCGCTGGCAGTCTGGCCTGTAAGCTCGGCGTCCTACCGTTGGCAGTCGATGGAGGGCAGCTTGTCTATCTCCCGCTGGCAGTCTGGCCTGTAAGCTCGGCGTCCTACCGCTGGCAGTCTGGCCTGTAAGCTCGGCGTCCTACCGTTGGTAGTCGATGGAGGGCAGCTTGTCTATCTCCCGCTGGCAGTCTGGCCTGTAAGCTCGGCGTCCTACCGTTGGTAGTCGATGGAGGGCAGCTTGTCTATCTCCCGCTGGCAGTCTGGCCTGTAAGCTCGGCGTCCTACCGCTGGCAGTCTGGCCTGTAAGCTCGGCGACCTACCGTTGGCAGTCGATGGAGGGCAGCTTGTCTATCTCCCGCTGGCAGTCTGGCCTGTAAGCTCGGCGTCCTACCGTTGGTAGTCGATGGAGGGCAGCTTGTCTATCTCCCGCTGGCAGTCTGGCCTGTAAGGTCCGCGTCCTACCGTTGGTAGTCGATGGAGGGCAGCTTGTCTATCTCCCGCTGGCAGTCTGGCCTGTAAGCTCGGCGTCCTACCGTTGGTAGTCGATGGAGGGCAGCTTGTCTATCTCCCGCTGGCAGTCTGGCCTGTAAGCTCGGCGTCCTACCGTTGGTAGTCGATGGAGGGCAGCTTGTCTATCTCCCGCTGGCAGTCTGGCCTGTAAGCTCGGCGTCCTACCGTTGGTAGTCGATGGAGGGCAGCTTGTCTATCTCCCGCTGGCAGTCTGGCCTGTAAGCTCGGCGTCCTACCGTTGGTAGTCGATGGAGGGCAGCTTGTCTATCTCCCGCTGGCAGTCTGGCCTGTAAGCTCGGCGTCCTACCGCTGGCAGTCTGGCCTGTAAGCTCGGCGACCTACCGTTGGTAGTCGATGGAGGGCAGCTTGTCTATCTCCCGCTGGCAGTCTGGCCTGTAAGCTCGGCGTCCTA
Organism: Chirona hameri; assembly: GCA_036785665.1. NCBI lineage: Eukaryota > Metazoa > Arthropoda > Thecostraca > Balanomorpha > Balanidae > Chirona > Chirona hameri. Next base: position 23,447 of record JAXIVJ010002133.1, on the reverse strand, counting down.
CCGTTGGTAGTCGATGGAGGGCAGCTTGTCTATCTCCCGCTGGCAGTCTGGCCTGCAAGCTCGGCGTCCTACCGTTGGTAGTCGATGGAGGGCAGCTTGTCTATCTCCCGCTGGCAGTCTGGCCTGTAAGCTCGGCGTCCTACCGCTGGTAGTCGATGGAGGGCAGCTTGTCTATCTCCCGCTGGCAGTCTGGCCTGTAAGCTCGGCGTCCTACCGTTGGTAGTCGATGGAGGGCAGCTTGTCTATCTCCCGCTGGCAGTCTGGCCTGTAAGCTCGGCGTCCTACCGTTGGTAGTCGATGGAGGGCAGCTTGTCGATCTCCCGCTGGCAGTCTGGCCTGTAAGCTCGGCGTCCTACCGCTGGCAGTCTGGCCTGTAAGCTCGGCGTCCTACCGTTGGTAGTCGATGGAGGGCAGCTTGTCTATCTCCCGCTGGCAGTCTGGCCTGTAAGCTCGGCGTCCTACCGTTGGTAGTCGATGGAGGGCAGCTTGTCTATCTCCCGCTGGCAGTCTGGCCTGTAAGCTCGGCGTCCAACCGTTGGTAGTCGATGGAGGGCAGCTTGTCTATCTCCCGCTGGCAGTCTGGCCTGTAAGCTCGGCGTCCTACCGTTGGTAGTCGATGGAGGGCAGCTTGTCTATCTCCCGCTGGCAGTCTGGCCTGTAAGCTCGGCGTCCTACCGCTGGCAGTCTGGCCTGTAAGCTCGGCGTCCTACCGCTGGCAGTCTGGCCTGTAAGCTCGGCGTCCTACCGCTGGCAGTCTGGCCTGTAAGCTCGGCGTCCTACCGCTGGCAGTCTGGCCTGTAAGCTCGGCGTCCTACCGCTGGCAGTCTGGCCTGTAAGCTCGGCGTCCTACCGTTGGTAGTCGATGGAGGGCAGCTTGTCTATCTCCCGCTGGCAGTCTGGCCTGTAAGCTCGGCGTCCTACCGCTGGCAGTCTGGCCTGTAAGCTCGGCGTCCTACCGTTGGTAGTCGATGGAGGGCAGCTTGTCTATCTCCCGCTGGCAGTCTGGCCTGTAAGCTCGGCGTCCTACCGTTGGTAGTCGATGGAGGGCAGCTTGTCTATCTCCCGCTGGCAGTCTGGCCTGTAAGCTCGGCGTCCTACCGTTGGTAGTCGATGGAGGGCAGCTTGTCTATCTCCCGCTGGCAGTCTGGCCTGTAAGCTCGGCGTCCTACCGCTGGCAGTCTGGCCTGTAAGCTCGGCGACCTACCGTTGGTAGTCGATGGAGGGCAGCTTGTCTATCTCCCGCTGGCAGTCTGGCCTGTAAGCTCGGCGTCCTACCGCTGGCAGTCTGGCCTGTAAGCTCGGCGACCTACCGTTGGTAGTCGATGGAGGGCAGCCTGTCTATCTCCCGCTGGCAGTCTGGCCTGTAAGCTCGGCGTCCTACCGTTGGTAGTCGATGGAGGGCAGCTTGTCTATCTCCCGCTGGCAGTCTGGCCTGTAAGCTCGGCGTCCTACCGTTGGTAGTCGATGGAGGGCAGCTTGTCTATCTCCCGCTGGCAGTCTGGCCTGTAAGCTCGGCGTCCTACCGCTGGTAGTCGATGGAGGGCAGCTTGTCTATCTCCCGCTGGCAGTCTGGCCTGTAAGCTCGGCGTCCTACCGTTGGTAGTCGATGGAGGGCAGCTTGTCTATCTCCCGCTGGCAGTCTGGCCTGTAAGCTCGGCGTCCTACCGTTGGTAGTCGATGGAGGGCAGCTTGTCTATCTCCCGCTGGCAGTCTGGCCTGTAAGCTCGGCGTCCTACCGTTGGTAGTCGATGGAGGGCAGCTTGTCTATCTCCCGCTGGCAGTCTGGCCTGTAAGCTCGGCGTCCTACCGTTGGTAGTCGATGGAGGGCAGCTTGTCTATCTCCCGCTGGCAGTCTGGCCTGTAAGCTCGGCGTCCTACCGTTGGTAGTCGATGGAGGGCAGCTTGTCTATCTCCCGCTGGCAGTCTGGCCTGTAAGCTCGGCGTCCTACCGCTGGCAGTCTGGCCTGTAAGCTCGGCGTCCTACCGCTGGCAGTCTGGCCTGTAAGCTCGGCGTCCTACCGTTGGTAGTCGATGGAGGGCAGCTTGTCTATCTCCCGCTGGCAGTCTGGCCTGTAAGCTCGGCGTCCTACCGTTGGTAGTCGATGGAGGGCAGCTTGTCTATCTCCCGCTGGCAGTCTGGCCTGTAAGCTCGGCGTCCTACCGCTGGCAGTCTGGCCTGTAAGCTCGGCGTCCTACCGCTGGCAGTCTGGCCTGTAAGCTCGGCGTCCTACCGCTGGCAGTCTGGCCTGTAAGCTCGGCGTCCTACCGCTGGCAGTCTGGCCTGTAAGCTCGGCGTCCTACCGCTGGCAGTCTGGCCTGTAAGCTCGGCGTCCTACCGCTGGCAGTCTGGCCTGTAAGCTCGGCGTCCTACCGCTGGCAGTCTGGCCTGTAAGCTCGGCGTCCTACCGCTGGCAGTCGATGGAGGGCAGCTTGTCTATCTCCCGCTGGTAGTCTGGCCTGTACGCTCGGCGTCCTACCGTTGGTAGTCGATGGAGGGCAGCTTGTCTATCTCCCGCTGGCAGTCTGGCCTGTAAGCTCGGCGTCCTACCGTTGGTAGTCGATGGAGGGCAGCTTGTCTATCTCCCGCTGGCAGTCTGGCCTGTAAGCTCGGCGTCCTACCGCTGGCAGTCTGGCCTGTAAGCTCGGCGTCCTACCGTTGGTAGTCGATGGAGGGCAGCTTGTCTATCTCCCGCTGGCAGTCTGGCCTGTAAGCTCGGCGTCCTACCGTTGGTAGTCGATGGAGGGCAGCTTGTCTATCTCCCGCTGGCAGTCTGGCCTGTAAGCTCGGCGTCCTACCGTTGGTAGTCGATGGAGGGCAGCTTGTCTATCTCCCGCTGGCAGTCTGGCCTGTAAGCTCGGCGTCCTACCGTTGGTAGTCGATGGAGGGCAGCTTGTCTATCTCCCGCTGGCAGTCTGGCCTGTAAGGTCCGCGTCCTACCGTTGGTAGTCGATGGAGGGCAGCTGACTGCGGAACAGACTGCCCAGCACGGTCTGCAGTCGCGCCTCCAGACACCAGGGTGTCGGCCAGTACTTCTCCTGCAGGATACTGAGGTGCGACGTCAGGAACTGGCTAAACTTGCTGCCCGGCTTCACCGCCATCACAGGCCTCTGCCGGAAACAACGGGAAGTGTTAGAAGGGGAAGGTTGAGGGTTCGAATCTAGTAAGCAGCGGTTGCGTTCCTGTACAGAGGGTGGCGCTAACAAGCGCACTAGAGGGAAAAGAGGGTAACTTGACCCACACCTCCTATTTTTGTATTTGTATAAGCCCCTTGGTTTAACAACAACAAAAAACATGCGAAGGTGTCAACCTGTCCAGAATTATGTCAAGGCGTGTCGGACGCCCCCCCCCCCCCCAACAAAAGAAAAACATTCTCCCAAAGAATGTGTTTTAGGCCGGCAAAGTCGACCGGTCGTCCATTACGGCAGGCCCCCAGCCGCCACAACAACGGCCAGTCAGACAAACCCAGCGTTATTTTACGTCACATTATCGTTGTATGATTATGCGCATTGCAAACGATGCACAACAAAACCATTCACTAAATAAGATTGCGATATTTTCATCGTGGTTAACAAAATCGTTGTTTTATCGAAGAATCGTAGATTAATTATAGAACGAGACACCCCAGACAGGCAGATACTTTCATGATCTCGTTCAGTCGGTCGGCATTTCTCACCTCTTGTCAAACATATTGACCTAGGGCAACCATTTTTTTCCCACTGATATAGGTACAAGTATAGAACTAACTTACTCATTTCTGAGCACTATAGTTTTTATTTTTGTAGTTTTGATCCTTTCTGAGTTGATATGGTATAAACGACATGTTGACCAACTGCCTGGCTGCAGCAAAAACAGAGCAAAATTTTCACCTTTGCAAACCATGAATATGTTGACTTAAGAACTAAAAGAAGTAAGCATACACATTACACCCATTGTATCCCCTTGGTGTTCTGAAAGTTGTGTGGCTACACAGTTGATGAGCTCCACTTAACGACATATCGCGGCGAGAAATCGCCCCACGCACAGCTCGACCCACAGCCAGGTGCCTTGTTATGACATTTTACTTTGAAGGTAAACCCAAGGGCATCAAGCAAGCACTTTAGGTAGTCCATCAATGCACCAGCCTGTCATGAAAATGTTGCTACTATAGTTGTTATGGAAGCTGAGATCTGAGGCCTGAGGGCCAAGTCAGACACCCTCCAGTATGCATAATGGTGTGCATAATGGTGTGCATAATGGTGTACATAATGGTGTGCATAATGGTGTGCATAATGGTGTGCATAATGGTGTGCATAATGTGTGCATAATGGTGTGCATAATGGTGTACATAATGGTGTGCATAATGGTGTACATAATGGTGTGCATAATGGTGTGCATAATGGTGTCCATAATGGTGTGCATAATGGTGTACATAATGGTGTGCATAATGGTGTGCATAATGGCGTACATAATGGTGTACATAATGGTGTACATAATGGTGTACATAATGGTGTACATAATGGTATACATAATGGTGTGCATAATGGTGTGCATAATGGTGTGCATAATGGTGTGCATAATGGTGTACATAATGGTGTACATAATGGTGTGCATAATGGTGTGCATAATGGTGTCCATAATGGTGTGCATAATGGTGTGCATAATGGTGTACATAATGGTGTGCATAATGGTGTCCATAATGGTGTGCATAATGGCGTACATAATGGTGTACATAATGGTGTGCATAATGGTGTGCATAATGGTGTACATAATGGTGTACATAATGGTGTGCATAATGGTGTCCATAATGGTGTGCATAATGGTGTGCATAATGGTGTGCATAATGGTGTGCATAATGGCGTACATAATGGTGTACATAATGGTGTACATAATGGTGTACATAATGGTATACATAATGGTGTGCCTAATGGTGTGCCTAATGGTGTGCATAATTGTGTGCATAATGGTGTGCATAATGGTGTGCATAATGGTGTGCATAATGGTGTGCATAATGGTGTGCATAATGGTGTGCATAATGGTGTGCATAATGGTGTGCATAATGGTGTGCATAATGGTGTGCATAATGGTGTGCATAATGGTGTGCATAATGGTGTGCATAATGGCGTACATAATGGTGTACATAATGGTGTACATAATGGTGTGCATAATGGTGTGCATAATGGTGTACATAATGGTGTGCATAATGGTGTGCATAATGGTGTACATAATGGTGTGCATAATGGTGTACATAATGGTGTGCATAATGGTGTACATAATGGTGTGCATAATGGTGTACATAATGGTGTGCATAATGGTGTACATAATGGTGTGCATAATGGTGTGCATAATGGTGTACATAATTGTGTGCATAATGGTGTACATAATGGTGTGCATAATGGTGTACATAATGGTGTGCATAATGGTGTGCATAATGGTGTGCATAATGGTGTGCATAATGGTGTACATAATGGTGTGCATAATGGTGTGCATAATGGTGTACATAATGGTGTGCATAATGGTGTGCATAATGGTGTGCATAATGGTGTACATAATGGTGAGCATAATTGTGTACATAATGGTGTGCATAATGGTGTGCATAATGGTGTACATAATGGTGTGCATAATGGTGTACATAATGGTGTGCATAATGGTGTGCATAATGGTGCAGTGTCAGACAAGTGGTTCCACGATCTAAGTTCGCGGAACAAAATTTTCGCCAGCGGTGCAGCCAGTTTTTAATGCGTATACCAGTAATTTTTACGAAATTTGTGATACGCATTTCTACACAACCTATTTTTATATATGTCAATATGTGCATATATGTGAAGAAGTTGATGAATCGTTAGTCGTATTCCCTGTACAGAATTGTGGTCTTGGCGTCAGTCGGGGACCGAGACTCCCGGGTCGTATGATAAAAAGGTACATTGTATCGTTGCGTATGCGTGCCTATATGGGAAACTGGGCTCAAGTCTCAGTCTAAAGTACTGCCGTCTTTTGCATAACGTGTTTTTAGTGACCCAGGGTTATCCATGGCCCGATAACGATGGTATCGGTGGCGGGGTTGTAACCTGGATACGCAAAAAAGGGAGGTTTTACAAAGTTTTTGGTCTAATTTTTGGAAAAGTATCAGTTTTTCTTCCCGGAATCACTGCAGAAATTTTGGATGTTGGGAATTTGGAGGTTCCGACTTACGGACATTTTTGACAATTTGTATCGCATCACTGTCACGTTCCGGGCCATTGTTCGGAAAGTCAAGCATCAGTCTATTTGTTATGCTCGTCAGCTATTTGCACCCGCAGACTAAAAAAAGTCATTCTTTACAGTCAAAGTTTTCACAGAACAAAACTTCCAAGTTCAGGGAAATGGAGAAACGGAACACTTTTCTGACACTGTAATGGTGTGCATAATGGTGTACATAATGGTGTACATAATGGTGTACATAATGGTGTGCATAATGGTATACATAATGGTGTACATAATGGTGTGCATAATGGTGTGCATAATGGTGTACATAATGGTGTGCATAATGGTGTGCACAATGGTGTACATAATGGTGTGCATAATGGTGTGCATAATGGTGTGCATAATGGTGCACATAATGGTGCACATAATGGTGTACATAATGGTGTGCATAATGGTGTACATAATGGTGTGCATAATGGTGTGCATAATGGTGTGCATAATGGTGTACATAATGGTGTGCATAATGGTGTACATAATGGTGTGCATAATGGTGTACATAATGGTGTGCATAATGGTGTGCATAATGGTGTGCATAATGGTGTGCATAATGGTGTGCATAATGGTGTGCATAATGGTGTACATAATGGTGTGCATAATGGTGTGCATAATGGTGTGCATAATGGTGTACATAATGGTGTACATAATGGTGTGTATAATGGTGTGCATAATGGTGTGCATAATGGTGTGCATAATGGTGTGCATAATGGTGTGCATAATGGTGTACATAATGGTGTGCATAATGGTGTGCATAATGGTGTACATAATGGTGTGCATAATGGTGTGCATAATGGTGTGAATAATGTGCATAATATACATATAAGAGGACCTGAAGTGATCAAGTGAATCGAAGGCAACTAGGTAGATTGGTATTTTCATCTACTTTGTTGCTTAGCATTTTTACTTGCTGAAGTGTACACCACTGAACAGAAAATATACTCTAACCATACTCTACTTTTCATTTTCCAGAGAACCACACTAACAGTAACAGAGGAAGTCACAGACAAACTAGTATACACTACAAAAAAAAGTGAAGAGAGCATCTTATAGCTTTTCAGCAGCCTATCAAAAAATAAGGTTTTAAAAATACAAAGCTTCAAATGTTTCTGTACATCAAATCATACATGTTGGCAACACAGGTCTTAAGTGGATTATAATAGGTGTGAACTTATGAGCTGAAATTAGCTGATAAGATTATGTTAAATATTGTTCAAAATATTTACAAAATAGTTAAAGAAGGACTAGGAGTAAAGGAAATTATGAATCACATTGATTTTCTCATGCACCATGAGGAAAAATAATGTTTTTTTCTGAAGCACATGAGGAAAATGGTATAGAACACTCAACTATATGAGATCCATTCACATCACTGAAGGAGGTGTCACAGACCATTGAGCTTGGTGGGACCAGGTCCTTCAAGCTATACAGCCTCTGAAATATTGTTCATCATCATTGTATGTTGTATATAAGTCCATTGTGATTACCTTCCACCTATAGTTCAGTTATGATGACACCATAGTCTGTGAAGTAGGGGAAAATCTGAATATGAGTGACCCAGTCCGTCCAGTAGCGACGCTTTTGAGAAGCTTATATCTCTGCAACCGCATGTCCGATTGACAAGCAGGCTTCTTTGCTGAGTAGCCCCATCCACCCTACCCTGTTTGAGACTGGTGCCGACTCATGTGGGTGACTACTATTGTGTGTGGTGTGTGCTGTTTGAGGGGTGTTGAACAGTGTTTTGTCACAAAAACTCTGCAACAGCTGGGCAGATTGTGTGCAAATTTGGGTGTGGTTACTGGTTAGGGACCCCACAGCTGCTGCCTTCCCACAAGTCAGGGGTGGGGTGCCGCTGCACGTGCACACCCCTATTCTATATCTCAGGAACAGCTGAGCCGATTGTGTTCAAGTTTGGTGTGAGGTTAAGGACACCTCAGCCGCCACTTTCCCAAAAGTTACCCAATGTAGAAATTCCATGAATGCATGTACATTGTGCATACCAACCTCTATCATACATTTCCTTTGATTGCTTGTTCATTGCCAATTATGGAGCCTTACTGGTTAGTAAGTAGGTAGGTAGAAACTCTAGATATTTCTGAACCAGAGTATTTGTTTTTATAAATAAATCACAGTGCTGCACACCAACCCTGCACATTCATGTATAACATGGAAATGGAACAATACCAACAACACCAACACCAAAGAAAAATAGCATCATGCATTGGCATGAAGGTGCAGTAGATATTGAAGTGGATGCTGTACAACACAGCCTTGCAACACTGTATACACAAACAATGTTAATGATAAAAACAACAGCATCAAAAGAAAATATAACTTACCTGAACACATCTTGAAAGGTAGTAGGTGATATACCCTCCCAATGACAGAGCCATCCAAGCACCGCCAGGCACACCATAAAAGTAAGAGTAAAATAACGACATATTTGCTATGAATTGAGGACAATTGATAAAAGCAAAGGATATAAGTAGCCACGAAAATAACACATAAATAAAAGCTCTTTGTTGACTGGTCACTTGCACAGACTCGCAAAGGTAATACCCCAAACGTGGAAAATTCCGACACCACGCACCCACCGCGTGCACCTCCCGAACAAAAAGAAGGCGGCCTTGAAAGGAATCCTTGAAAGGAATGCCACTTTCGATCTAAGGTCATCGATAAGGTGGATGGTGAAGCACCGCCCACTTTTCCGGCTGAATCCAATTTGTCACTACAGCGTCATAAACGTACAGAAAGTGCTGTTCACATGTGTTCACTAACAAAAGCAGTACTGAGCATAAATGATCGTTTCAGTACTGCAAGGCTGCGTTCGGAAAACGCAAAATTTCGCGAGAGACTTCGCGAAATTTATCATGGTCGTTCGGTAGGAATTTCGCGAAAAACACCACCGTGACATGCTCCCGCGATTCCACGTTATTTCGCGAAATCCCGCACGAAATTTCTCGTTTTGTGCTCACCGAACGGCCAATCGCAAAAGATTCCGCGAAATGCGTGGTAAAATGGCCCATTCGAACGCAGCCCAAGTACCGGTTTCGGGAACCAAAGTGCTTCGGGTCAGCCAAGCGAAATTGTATTTTTTTTACAACATTTTGTACGCTCTATAACGTGGTGACTGGTGACTGGTGAGTGCACTTTTTTTTAGTTCTCAATACTTTGAAGACTTATTATGATTTTAAGAAAAAGCTCCACTCGTCTATGGACTTTAATATGTACCGGCTCGGCCGGCAATTTGCAGTTCCAAAATCTTCCGCTAGATGACAGGCCTATGAATTTTGCACGCTCTATAACGCGATGACTGGTGAGGCACTTTTTTTAGTTTTTCAATACTTCGAAGATTTATTATGATTTTAAGCAAAAGAACCACTCGTCTATGGGCTCTAATATCTACCGGCTCGGCCGACAACTTGTAGTTCCGAAATCGTCCGCTAGATAACATGCCTAAAAATGAGCCGGCTTGACCCGATACGTCGTTTCTTTTTGTATCATTTCGTCGATTTTGCCTTTTTTAGGATTTAATTTCCTGAAAGTTAGAACAAATTAGAGCAATATTTTGGAGTTGTTGCATGGCAAATTTACGCTACAACTAAATGTAAATTCCGATTTTTACTTGCGACTTTTAAGCGTAAGAACCGCTACAACTAAAATGTGTCTCCAGTCATGTAAATTGATATAAGTACTGTTGATGTAAACTCTCCCTTATACAAACCGGGAAGCCGCAACTACTCTTGGGTTTTGTATATGGGTATTAGCATTAGCATTCTATTTACCTTGGGTATTAAGTACCTTCCTTTACGATATAATTGTGTTTAATTTCATTTAATTTTTCAACTACAGTCCTGCGAATTGGATATTTATCTAGTGAAGTACAGAATGCATTCACTCTATGATGAGAAGGGCCCAGTTATATTATTTTTCGAGAATTATCCAAGACAACAGGTTGTAACCAAGGTGGGTTAGTAAGAAAGTCTGAGTTTTACCATCAAATTATAGAGTATGCATCTTGGTAATCAGACATGCATACAGATCCCAGAAACAGATCATGAGATCTGATCCCTAGGATTCACTAAAATATTCTTAAAATTCATTGAGAGACGATACTGATGCACAGTGCTTTAGTGTGTTGGTATTGTTGTTTACATTCTGAAAGCATGAGAAGTATGAGGTTCATGTGTTGGGGGTTACAGCAGTTTACCCTTCTAAGGGATCCAATACCTTCAGAACTGTCTTATATCAGTATAGGGATTTACTGGCATCCCATAGGCTCGAGTATAAGGCTTCATAAGCTCAGAATATATATTCTCAATGTCAAATTGGCAATGTTTTTTTTTGTTGTCTTGTGTGGTGAAAGGAAATAGTGCACCTTGTCATAAGGGCGAGCAGCCCGTCCGGCCCCAGCGGGGTGATTGACCATTTCTTCTCACTGGCCGTTGTCTTTGGTGGTTCAGGCTGCAGCTCGGGAACAGCAGTATTTTATCTACTGTGGCGATCTAGGCCATGCAAAATGGCAATGGCCATGAACCAGAGCCAATGTGTGTACATTGGCTGTGGACAGGACACGTCTGTGTGTGACCGCTTTACCATTGGCCATTACATTAGTATTTTTCATTGTTCAATGGCCAAACCAAAAATATTAACAAATACAAAAAAACAAAACAATATTCACCTACGATTGAGCAGGAAATCATATCGTTGATGGCCCCTTTTGCCTGCACCCT